>JAWPHD010008840.1:0-110448 GCA_037043455.1 Cyrtodaria siliqua | reverse complement strand
GCTAGAAAAGTCATTTTCCTTGATAAGTGATTTTACTGACAGTTCTTTAGCCTTGGTCACCCAGCCCACTTCTGATTTCTTCGGGCCTCGGGACAATAGGACCGTTGACATCACCCCAAACTTTGGGGTGATTTTGGGGCGATTTTGAGATTCTACGAGACTTTCAAAAAATATATTTTCAAGTTGATTTAAAGGGGTTGATGCACTATTTTGAAAGAATTATCAAAATGCCATGAAAAATAAAAGGGGATATCTATTGAAAGTTTGCAAAGAACATAAATGGAGGCAGCCCACTTCTGATTTCTTCGGGCCTCGGGACAATAGGACCTTTGACATCACCCCAAACTTTGGGGTGATTTTGGGGCGATTTTGAGATTCTACGAGACTTTCAAAAACATATTTTCAAGTTGATTTAAAGGGGTTGATGCACTATTTTGAAAGAATTATCAAAATGCCATGAAAAATAAAGGGGATATGACCTATTGAAAGTTTGCAAAGAACATAAATGGAGGCGGCCATCTTGGAACAATGACGTCATCGCGCCTTTTTACAATATTTGGCCTATTGAAAAAATCTATTTTTAAAGCAAAGAAAATCAATGCAAATTGATCAAAAATAAATATACAGATGTAAAATGTATAAATTGTAAGCTTACCGTATTTTTCATTTGCACTGATTTTGTTTGTTTTAAAAGACATTTTGTCAATATGCCATATATGGTAAAAAGGCACAATGATGTCATCGTTCCAAGATGGCCACCTTCATTTGTGTTTCTTAGCAAATTTTCAATAGGTCATGTCTTCTTGAAAATAGTGCATCAACCCCTTTGATATTTATTTCTTATTTTTAACTTATGAAAAGCAGCAAGTGACGTTAAATAGTTTAACTGGTGCATCAACAATTGACGTTGTACGTTTATTTACAACAGGACGTCGGCTTTATGCGCATGAAAAAATGTGCGAATAACTTGGGCTAATCACTAGTAGGCGCTTTAATTGGCCTAATCTGCCCAGACCGGTATCTGCAAGTAAGACATATGCATGATACGGTCTTGCCAGGCCGAGACTAACAGTACTTTTAAACAATTCCATCATGCACTGCTACATGTTTTGATAATCGTATCAGCATCTGACAATAAGAGAACCTATCTAAATCACTGAGAACTTTTATATTTGTATGGGAGATAATAGGACGAAAATATTTTGTACCCGGGCTGCGTCTTTGACTCAAACAGCTCTTCCAAGATGACGTCTGCTGAGTAATCCGTGGTCGCCAGATCTATATCCCTACTGCCTGCACCACTGCGCTTAGACTCATGGTCAAACACCATGGCCGTGTCTTCTGAATGGCACTGATGCTGTTTAGGTAACAAAGTCAAGTAGACAAGTATTTAGCCAGCCTATTTTTTGCACAATTTATATACTATACTTAAGGCGAGCATGAAAATCCCACTTATTTGAGCATTTTAATCCGAGCCTTCTCTGACCTTACCAGCCCTTTTCACGACTTTGATATTTCATCCCTCGCGGGAAAGGAACTACCCTCTTGGTTTTAAATCAATATATCTAAGTATTCATTGGATTAACATTTCAAGCATATAAACCGATTATCAATATATTTATTTACCTATCTGAACCGAAATATTTGTTTTATTAACCTTAATAAAGTTGTAACCGTCAACCGTTTCTGACGAAGTTAAAAAAAATAGATTTCCAACCTTTGTTATTATTCAGGTCAAATGTCACGTGATCGTGACCTGTGCTGAGATAAATATTTCCCGCCATATTCAAAAGAAATCAAAATTGCGACCAACTTTTCCTTTTTGCACCAGCAATACTCTGAACAACATCCAGTTGTTTATCTTTAAAGTTTAGACCCTAATTATGCTCCGAGAAGAGTTTGTTCCACTCCAAAAATCCCTCGATGCTGTCAGTTGATAGTGGACTTATTTGATGAGGGGAATATGAATGCCTTCACCTCTCGCGAGAATATCACGGGAATTTAATTAATATGCAAAATGCCAATATGGCGGATATAGTAAATAAAAGTGTACTTCAAATCAAAAATGTTTTATTGTGTCACTACCATCGATAAAGGTGCAGTTTTATCATTGCAACTTGGTATAATAATCATTAATTGATCGATCTGTTGAGCTAAATTATCGTAAAAAATCGGACCGACACCGCAAACATCGTTGAAAGTGCATGACTGTGTGTTTTTAGTAATTCCCTGGTTTTCACTATAGGAGTTCCTCTGACTCTATAAAGCCGCAAAGAAAAAAATAATTAAAAAAAGGCTTTTAGGGTCAGAGAAGTCTCGGATTAAAAGAGGTTAAAAATAATAATACACGTAATTCACAATTTAGAGTTTATTAAACTGTTGACAATAGGTGTGTTTGTCTTTTTGCGAAAAAATACTGGAGCATTTTTTTCTGCTTTATAAACAAATTCCTATAGAATAGATAAAATGTTGTTCAAACCTAATTTAAAATGTACTGAAATTTCTCGGTGACTGAGCGCTATGCCATAAGTATACAACTAAGAGAATGTCTCAACATTTCTTAATTTATCAAACAATACCCACCAGTGTTTTTTAGTAAAAAATCCTAAAATGTCTCTACTACAATTTATATTTCCTTCAGACAAATATCAAATATTATATTGCCAACTTCGTACCTTAAAATGAGCTCCAGGAAAAGCCAACCAATCCCCGGGGTCTACAGGATCAAAGCTGTCCTGTAGCATGTTTGGTACATGCGCCATGTTCACAATGATGATATTATCGATGGCCCAGCACCCTTTGTATGTCCCTGTAGCTTCCTCCCTCTGTTCACCTTGATGTGCTGTTTTAGCTGCAGACTTTCTATGCTTTACACCACCTTTTTTCGACTTTGAAGCAAATTTAAAGTAGGAGACAGCCTCGTCCTTTAATGGCTCATCGTTGACCACAACAGGATCAATTTTATAATCATAGTCATATGGATCTTCTGTGGTGGTATCGTATGGATCATGAGTAGAACTGATCAAAGTATAGTCTGTGTAAGTGTCATTTGTTGTTCCACTGACTGGGTTAATGGAGCCGTCTGTAGAAGTTGGTGGTAATGTGGTAGTTTTTTGGGTTGTGGTTGTCGTTGTGGTTGTCGTTGTGGTTGTCGTCAAAGGTTTTGGAACAGTTGGTGCCTGCTTCCATGCAAAACAAATACCCTCTCCGCGAGCCTTCAGTGGCAGATGGATGAGGGACAGTTTTGGCACTGCCGCCATTTCTATCGGAGGTCTTAAATACAATTAATACTCAATACTTACATTTTTAATATATAAAGGTATACAAACTGGTTCTGTTAAACAATGTAACTGTACAGTCTAACCTGTATACAAACTGGTTCTGTTAAACACTATAACTGTGCAGTCTAACCTGTATACAAACTGGTGCTGTTAAACACTATAACTGTACGGCCTAACCTGTATACAAACTGGCTCTGTTAAACACTATATCTGTACAGTCTAACCTCTATACACACTGGTTCTGTTAAACACTATAACTGTACAGTCTAACCTGTATACAAACTGGTTCGGTTAAACACTATAACTGTACAGTCTAACCTGTATACAAACTGGTTCTGTTAAACACTATAACCGTACAATCTAACCTGTATCCAAACTGGTTCTGTTAAACACTATAACCGTGCAGTCTAACCTGTATACAAACTGGTTCTGTTAAACACTATAACCGTGCAGTCTAACCTGTATACAAACTGGTTCTGTTAAACACTATAACTGTACAGTCTATCCTGTATACAAACTGTTTCTGTTAAACACTATATCTGTACAGTCTAACCTGTATACAAACTGGTTCCCTTAAACACTATAACTGTACAGTCTAACCTGTATACAAACTGGTTCTGTTAAACACTGTAACTGTACAGTCTAACCTGTATACAAACTGGTTCTGTTAAACAATATAACTGTACAGTCTAACCTGTATACAAACTGATTCTGTTAAACAATATAACTGTACAGTCTAACCTGTAAACAAACTGATTCTGCTAAACAATATAACTGTACAGTCTAACCTGTATACAAACTGATTCTGTTAAACAATATAACTGCACAGTCTAACCTGTATACAAACTGATTCTGTTAAACAATATAACTGCACAGTCTAACATGTATACAAACTGATTCTGTTAAACAATATAACTGCAAAGTCTAACCTGTATACAAACTGATTCTGTTAAACAATATAACTGCACAGTCTAACCTGTATACAAACTGATTCTGTTAAACACTATAACTGCACAGTCTAACCTGTATACAAACTGGTTCCCTTAATTACTATAACTGTACAGTCTAACCTGTATACAAACTGGTTCTGTTAAACACTATAACTGTACAGTCTAACCTGTATACAAACTGGTTCTGTTAAACAATATAACTGTACAGTCTAACCTGTATACAAACTGATTCTGTTAAACAATATAACTGCACAGTCTAACCTGTATACAAACTGATTCTGTTAAACAATATAACTGCACAGTCTAACCTGTATACAAACTGATACTGTTAAACAATATAACTGCACAGTCTAACCTGTATACAAATTGATTCTGTTAAACACTATAACTGTACAGTCTAACCTGTATACAAACTGATTCTGTTAAACAATATAACTGTACAGTCTAACCTGTATACAAACTGATTCTGTTAAACAATATAACTGTACAGTCTAACCTGTATACAAACTGATTCTGTTAAACAATATAACTGCACAGTCTAACCTGTATACAAACTGATTCTGTTAAACACTATAACTGTACAGTCTAACCTGTATACAAACTGATTCTGTTAAACAATATACTGTACAGTCTAACCTGTATTAAGAGAATAATGATCATGAAAGGGAAAAGCAAAAATGGTCTCTTAACACAGGTGGTCTCTTAATACACCTGTATTTTAATTTAAAACATTACAATTAAGGTGGGGGTCTTTTAAAGCAGGTGGTCTCTTAGTAGAAATGGTTTATTGAGCAGGCTTAAGTGTATATTGTGCATCTAAGTATGCCATGCAGGTGTTACACAACAAACTACTAGACTAAAACATACGTTTAAATGTTGTCAATACCTCACGGCCCTTTTAATGTCATACCAGTCTCGACAATGGTAAGATTTACTATTGATTGAGTTAGATAATGTGATGAAGGATGACATATCTGTGATGAAGTATGAATATCTGTGATGAAGGATGATATATATGTGATGAAGGATGACATATATAATCAATGACATATCTGTGATGATGGATAACATATTTGTGATGAAGGATGAATATTTATCTGAAGGATGACATACATGTGATGAAGGATGACATATAATATGTTATGATGGATGACATATATCTAAAGGATGACATAACTGTGTTAAAGGATGCATATATGTGAAGTAGGATGATATATATGTTATGTTGGATGACATATCTGTGTTGAAGGATGACATATATGTGATGAAGGATGACATACAAGTGATGAATAATGCCATATCTGTGATGATGACCTTACAGTTATGATGGATGACATATTTGTGAGAAAGGATGACAGATCTTTGATAAAGGATGACATATTTGTAACAAAGAATGACATCAGTTCTGTGGTGAAGGATGACATATCTTGGATGAAGGATGGCATATCTGTGATGAAGGATGACATGTATGTGATGAAGGATGGCATATATGTGATGAAGGATGGCATATATGTGGTGATGAAGGATGACATGTCTGTGATGAAGGATGACATATTTGGGATGAATGATGACATATATGTGGTGAAGGAAGACATATATGTGGTATATGATGACATATCTGTGATGAAGGATGGCATATATATGATGAATGATGGCATATCTGTGATGAAGGATGGCATATCTGTGATTGTGATGAAGGGTGTCATATATGTGATGAAGGATGGCATATCTGTGATGAAGGATGACATACATGTGGTGAAGGATGACATATATGTGGTGATGAAGGATGACATATTTGGGGTGAAGGATGACATACCTGTGATGAAGGATGACATATCTGTGATGAAGGATGGCATATATGTGATGAAGGATAACATATCTGTGATGAAGGATGGCATATCTGTGATGATGACATACCTGTGATGAAGGATGGCATATCTGTTGTGATGAAGGATGACATGTCTGTGATGAAGGATGACATATTTGGGATGAAGGATGGCATATATGTGATGAAGGATGGCATATCTGTGGTGATGAAGGATGACATGTCTGTGATGAAGGATGACATATTTGGGATGAAGGATGACATATATGTGGTGAAAGATGACATATATGTGGTGAATGATGACATATCTGTAATGAAGGATGATATATCTGTGATGCAGGATGACATATGTGGGATGAAGGATGACATATCTGTGGTGAAGGATGACATATATGTGGTGAAGGATGACATATATGTGGTGAAGGATGACATATCTGTAATGAAGGATGATATATCTGTGATGAAGGATGTTTGCATGTATTGGATGGAAGGACTGGTGAAGCAGGGATATCGTTAGTTACCTTCGTACCAGTCTCGGCAATGGTTCAGACCAAATAAGAAGGATGACATATCTGTGATGAAGGATGACATATTATATGTGATGAAGGATGGCATATCTGTGATGAAGGATGACATACCTGTGATGAAGGATGGCATATCTGTGGTGATGAAGGATGACATATTTGAGATGAAGGATGGCATGTCCGTGATGAAGGATGACATACCTGTGATGAAGGATGGCATATCTGTGGTGATGAAGGATGACATGTCCGTGATGAAGGATGACATATTTGGGATGAAGGATGACATATATGTGATGAAGGATGACATGTCCGTGATGAAGGATGACATACCTGTGATGAAGGATGGCATATCTGTGGTGATGAAGGATGACATGTCCGTGATGAAGGATGACATATATGTGATGAAGGATGACATGTCCGTGATGAAGGATGACATACCTGTGATGAAGGATGGCATATCTGTGGTGATGAAGGATGACATATCCGTGATGAAGGATGACATATATGTGATGAAGGATGACATGTCCATGATGAAGGATGACATACCTGTGATGAAGGATGGCATATCTGTGGTGATGAAGGATGACATGTCCGTGATGAAGGATGACATATTTGGGATGAAGGATGACATATATGTGATGAAGGATGACATATATGTGGTGAAGGATGACATATCTGTGATGAAGGATGTTTGCATGTATTGGATGGAAGGACTGGTGAAGCAGGGATATCGTTATTTACCTGATCCTTTCAAGTTCATACCAGTCTCGGCAATGGTTCAGACCAAATAAGACTACGATTTCCTGGTCTTGAACACTGGCTCCACATGTTCCCACACCTGATGGAAGTAATGGACAGAATTTAAACACCAGCAGAAACACGCGTGTTATAAATACAGGACAAATACAGAACAGAACAACTACAGGACAAATACAGAACAAATACAGTACAAATACAGGGCAAATAAAGAACAAATACAGGACAAATACAGAACAAATACAAGGCAAATAAAATACAAATACAGGACAAATACAGGACAAATACAGAACAAATACAGAACAAATACAGGACAAATACAGGACAAATACAGGACAAATACAGGACAAATACAAGGCAAATAAAATACAAATACAGGACAAATACAGGACAAATACAGAACAAATACAGGACAAATACAGGACAAATACAGAACAAATACAGAACAAATACAGGACAAATACAGGACAAATACAGAACAAATACAGGACAAATACAGGACAAATACAGAACAAATACAGGACAAATACAGAACAAATACAAGGCAAATAAAATACAAATACAGGACAAATACAGGACAAATACTCTATTATATAGGCATGTTTAGGAAGCAAGGAATCATTCTATTTGATAATAAGAGTAGGGTTATCCTATTTTCCTATATATCAAACTGTTACTTTTCTATCAAACAAATCACTTTCTGTTCATATTTTGTTTGTTCTAGTCTCGGTCTCCCAATACAATATCAAGCATATGTCTTGTCTTGGCAGATGAAACAAATAACCCACCCACTATCTATTAGCTGAATTTATTCCATTTTTTTTCCACGTTTATAAAGTCGACGTTTGCATGGCGTCATGTTGTAAACAAACGTACAATGTAAATTGTTGATACACCAGTTACACTTTTTGACATCAGTTGCTGCTTCTTATAAGTTAAAAGTAAGAAATAAACGTTAATTATAATTAACTTGAACATATGTTTTCATCGACTCTCTCCAAAATAGCCATAACGTGAGGCACGATTTCGATCTTCTGTTTTTCCCCAGGTCTTTATTCTGAAGATCCAAGCATAGCGAAAATATTGGAAGCAGGCTGGGTAACCGAGGCTAATGTTTATTCAAAGTATTCGAAGTAAAAAAGAGGCCCCCTTTAAGAAGCCTAAGTGGATTTGAGGTATTGGGTCTGAGAATGCTCTTCTAGCATGCATATTTCTTAGCGTGTCTATGTTCTATCGCAAGGAACGGTTTTATTATATTTCTGTTACAGTATTGATTTATTCATTTTACTTGTTAACATTTGTGCATGTTTTGGAATGGTGTCAATATAGTAAACTAGCTCCAAATAAACACTCCCACGCCACCCCACAAAATGAAAATCGTCAAAAATAACAGTGCAATTTGATGTATTTGACCTTTGACCATCACTCCAGCCCCTGGGGTATGACTCAGGGGTCAATTTTTTATTTTTTTTTGTCTCTTCTGAGATCTTATTCAAACAAATCTTTTAAATCAATATGTTGAAAATCTGAATCCATGAACTATCCAATCACAAGCTAAAATCTACCTATTTTTTTAATCATTAAGGGCAATAACTCTTCAAGGCATGCTTCAAAATTGCTCACTGTCAAACTTGTCTGAGACCTTATTTACAGTAATCACAGCATCTCATCAAATTTGTGAAAATCGGACACACTTTCTTTAAGTTATTGTGTTCGCCACAATAAGCTAACGAACGATGGATGGATGATAGACAATTTGACGACTGGATGCAAAACTATGCTAAGTGGCATAGGCAGTTTAAACTGACCATTATTTTAATATAGTTATTTACCAAATTACCTTCACTCTCGATGCAACTTTCTATCAAGACTTAATGTACTGGTCATATTTAATCTCAAACATGCTGTTCTGCCTGAAACCAGAGGCCCATGAGGGTCTGTATCTTTTTACTGGTTTAAGAGGCCATAAGAGTTTGAGTAAATTAAAAAAGTAAAAAAAAAGAAAAAAAGATTAACATAACCAATGAAACAAGTTTCAAAAAAAATAATCTGCCACAATGGGATTTTAACCAATGAACCAAGTTTTTTATGAGAAAACAAAATAACAAGTGGGCCACTGATTCACGAGAAGAAGTCGTTTAAAGATTTCTTTAATTTTAGTAACAGCGGCCATATTTATTGACGTGCATGGAAAATTTATAAAAATCTGAGAAAGGGTTATGTGATGATTCTTAGGTCAAGTTTCAAAACAATTGGGTCATTGGTTCATGAGAAGAAGTTGTTTAAAGATTGTTCTACTTTTAGTAATGGCTGCCATATTTATTGATGGATCAGGATGATTTGTACTGATCTGAGAGAGGATCATGCAAAGATGCTTCCTGTAAAGTTTCGTCAAATTCTACCCATCAGTTTATGAGAAGTTGTTCATAATGATTTTTCTATTTTTTGTAAAGGTGGCAGGCCATACTTGTTGATGGATCAGGATGATGTGTATAAATTTGAGAGAGGACCATGCAAGGATGCTTCCTGCGAAGTTTCATCAAATTCTACCCAGCAGTTTATGAGAAGTAGTTGTTTAAAGATGTTTCTATTTTTAGTCATGGCAGCAAATTCATTGATGGATTGGGATGATTTGTATTATCCGGGAGAGGATTACGCAATGATGATTCATGTGAATTTTTCATTACATTCTACCTAGAAGTTTATAAAAAGAAGTTGTTTAAATATTTTTCTATTTTTAAGAACAGCGGCCATATTTGTTGATGGATCAGGACAATTTGTAAACACCTGAGAGAGGACCACGCAAGGATGCTTCCTGTAAAGTTTTGTCAGATTCTACCCAGCAGTTCATGAGAAGGGTCATTTAAAGATTTTTCTATTTTTAGCAACAGTGGCCATATTTGTAGATGGATCGGGAAAAATTGTAAAAATCTGAGAGAGGACCATGCAAGGATATTTCCTGTGAAGTTTCCTTAAATTCTACTTATCAGTTTATAAGAAAAAGTAATTTAAAGACTTTTCTATTTTTAGTAAAGGTGGCCTTATCTGTTGACTGATGGGCACCATTTGTATAAAACTGAGAAAGGATCACGCAAGGATGCTTCCTGTGAGAGCAAAAGTTAACGGACAGATGGAAGGCGAACAACGGACAACTTGCGATCCCACAAAAACTATCAGGTATCTCTACTGCATGTTTATTACGTGTACTCACCAATGGCAAACTGTAACACTGCTGCACTGCTTGTGTTCATGGGCTGAGTTATCTGTAATCAAGAAAAGGCTATAAAGCATGAGACATAGCTACCACATAACAATGTATAATCAAGACAAAACTCAAACATAGCAATGTGTAATCAAGACAAAACTCCAACATGACAATGTATAATCAAGACAAAACTCCAACATAACAATGTATAATCAAGACAAAACTCCAACATAACAATGTATAATCAAGACAAAACTCAAACATAGCAATGTGTAATCAAGACAAAACTCCAACATGACAATGTATAATCAAGACAAAACTCCAACATGACAATGTGTAATCAAGACAAAACTCCAACATAACAATGTACAATCAAGATAAAACTCCAACATGACACTGTATAATCAAGATAAAACTCCAACATAACAATGTATAATCAGGACAAAACTCCAACATAACAAAACTCCAACATAACAATGTATAGTCAAGACAAAAGCTCCAACATAACAATGTATAATCAAGACAAAATTCCTACATAACAATGTATAATCAATACAAAACTCCAACAAAACATTGTATAATCAAGACAAAACTCGAACATAACAATGTATAATCAAGACAAAACTCCAACATAACACTGTATAATCAAGACAAAACTCCAACATAACAATGTATAATCAAGATAAAACTCCAACATAGCAATGTATAACCAAGACAAAACCTCCAACATAACAATATATACTCAAGACAAAACTCCAACATAACAATGCATTATCAAGACAAAACTCCAACATAACAATGTATATTCAAATCAAAACACCAACATAACAATGTATAATCAAGACAAAACTCCAACATAACAATGTATAATCAAGACAAAACTCCAACACAACAATGTATAATCAAGACAAAACTCCAACATAACAATGTATAATCAAGACAAAACTCCAACATAACAATGTATAATCAATACAAAATTCCAACATAACAATATATAATCAATACAAAACTCCAACATAACAATGTATAATCAATACAAAATTCCAACATAACAATGTATAATCAAGATAAAAGCTCCAACATAACAATGTATAATCAAGATAAAACACCAACATAACAATGTTTAATCAAGACGAAACTCCAAAATATATTTTTTTTATGTATAATCAAGACAAAACACCAACATAACAATGCATAATCAAGACAAAACTCCAACATAACAATGAATAATCATAACAAAACTCCAACATAACAATGTATAATCATAACAAAACTCCAACATAACAATGTATATTCATAACAAATAAGTGTCAGCAGCATAATTTTTGGACTTTACTACATACCAAACGTATTGATATTATAAGATGGTATAAACCAAAAGTTGCTTAGCTTTGCAGGAAAAGTGATCGGTGTCTGTAAGCACACAATCAGAACTATAAGATAACATACCAGATTGCGACGTCCTGTTTTTTCGCACATGACGGCAGCATCCCCGTAGAAGATAGATCCACAAGAGCTACTCACTGTTGCACCTTCATGGGATTGCCTACACAAATGGTAATACAATCTTAACATATACACATCACACCCAAATGATTTACTGTCTTTTTCATTTGTTTAACTTTTATTATATATTTTTAATGAAACAATTTGGAGTATTTAGTCAGTTTTTTAAGGAGTTTACAGGTCTATTCCAGTTTGAAATATTGAAACAAATTAAATCAATTTAGAGACATATAAGGGCAGTCAATTTTAAAGGGACAAGAGATGAACTGAAAGAGTGACTGGCGTTGATCAAAATACAAATGAAAACTCTCATAATGTGCTTTACGTTCATATACTGAGGGAAAAAAGTTTAGCAAGTTTTTGTTGCACCCAGGATGCACCCTGGAAATAATACACTTTTGGTTGTAAAATCAAACAAGAGGGCCTAGGGACACTCTACTGGCTATGTTAGCTCTTATAACATCAATGAAGCGAGTGACTGCCATTTACGTTTTTTTGAAAGTTTCGGGCAAAAAACAGCCTTTTAACTAAATCAAGGGCCATAACTAAAGAATCTGGTAAAGTTTGGTAAAGATCAGACGAAAAAAGAAGGCCCTACCATATTAACGAGGCAAAATATAGCATTTTTAAATAAATCAAGAGCCATTAATCCTCTGTTACTAGTCCGACTGGTCCAACATAGAGCTAAAAATATAATAAATAAAAATAATAATAATAATTTAAAAAAAAAAAAAAAAAAAAAAAAAAAAAAAAGTAAAAAAATAAAACATTAAAAAAAAAAAGAAAAGTAAAAAGTAAAAAAAAAAAAAATTAAAAAAAAAATTAAATAATAATATAAAAAAAAAAAGAAAGTCATAAAATCTGGTAAAGTTTGGCAAAGATCAGATGCAAAATGAAGGCATAATAATAATATAAACAAGAGGTCAATGACCTTGAAGCTCTACTGATTGATTTTGATTTCAGGAAGTAGTCGCTACAGACTTTTTTTTGAAAATCTATTTTTAACCGTGGCGGCCATCTTGAATTTCCGGCCGACCTGAAATTTTGCTAGGATCAATTAGACATTAAGAGCAACATTCCTGTGAAGTTTCATGAAAATCCGTCAAGTAGTTTCAGAGGAGTAGTCGCTACAAGTTTTCATTATATAACTCTATGTAAACAAAGATGGCCGCTGGTAGCCATGTTTAACGTCAAATCAAAACGATTTTCGACAAGGACCAACATCATGTCATACTTATCATTTTAGAAAAAGTCCCATATCAATATCTCTTATAGTTTTGAAGAAGTAGTCGCTACAAACTTATTTATTTTAAATCTATTTTTAGCTGTGGCGGCCATCTTGAATTTCCGGCCGACCTGAAATTTTTGCTAGGATCAACTAGACATCAAGATCAACATTCCTGTGAAGTTTCATGAACATCCGTCAAGTAGTTTCAGAGGAGTAGTCGCTACAAGTTTTTACTATATAACTCTGTGTAACCAAAGATGGCCACTGGCAGCCATGTTTAACGTCGAATCAAAATAATTTTCCACAAGGATCAACATCATGTCATGCTGATCATTTTAGAAAAAGTCCCATATCAATATCACTTATAGTTTTCAAGAAGTAGTCGCTACAAACTTGTATTTTGAAAATCTATTTTTAGCCATGGCGGCCATCTTGAATTTCCGGCCGACCTGAAATTTTGCTAGGATCAATTAGACATTAAGAGCAACATTCCAGTAAAGTTTCATGAAAATCCGCCGAGTAGTTTCAGAGGAGTAGTCGCTACAAGTTTTTACTATATAACTCTATGTAAACAAAGATGGCCGCTGGCAGCCACGTTTAACGTCGAATAAAAACGATTTTTGATAAGGACCAACATCATGTCATGCTGATCATTTTAGAAAAAGTCCCATATCAATATCACTTATAGTTTTCAAGAAGTAGTCGCTACAAACTTGTATTTTGAAAATTTATTTTTAGCCATGGCGGCCATCTTGAATTTCCGGTCGACCTGAAATTTTGCTAGGATCATTTAGACATCAAAAGCAACATTCCTGTGAAGTTTCATGAAAATCCGTCAGGTAGTTTCAGAGGAGTAGTCGCTACAAGTTTTCATTATATAACTCTATGTAAACAAAGATGGCCGCTGGCAGCCATGTTTAACGTCAAATCAAAACGATTTTCGACAAGGACCAACATCATGTCATGCTGATCATTTTAGAAAAAGTCCCATATCTATATCAGTTATAGTTTTCAAGAAGTAGTCGCGACAAACTTGAATTTAAAAAATCTATTTTTAGCTTTGGCGGCCATCTTGGATTTCACATCAACATGAATTTTTGCTAGGATCAACTAGACTTCATGGGCAACATTTCTGTAAAGTTTTATGAATATCCATCCAGTAGTTTCAGAGGAGTAGTCGCTACAAATAAAAGTTAACGGACAGACGGACAGACGGACAGACGGACGGACAGACGGACGGACGACGGACGTCGCACCACGGCATAAGCTCTGCTGATCTCTGATCAGTAGAGCTAAAAACAAAGGAAAGTCATAAAATCTGGTAAAGTTTGGCAAAGATCAGATGCAAAATGAAGGCCCTATCTATTATAGCATTTTTAACACAATCAAGGACCATAACTTCGCTGTCACTGGTCCGATCTGAATGGTTTTCGAACTTGTCCGAGCTTTCATTGATATTAACAATGTGGTAAAGTTTGATAAAGATAGGATGAAAAATAAAGGCCCTATTGTCTTAACGAGGCAAAATATAGCAATATAGCATTTTTAACTAAATCAAGGGCCATAACTCCGCTGTTACAGGTCCGATCTGGCTGGTTTTTGAACTTGTCCAAGCTTCCATTGATATTAACAATCTGTTAAAGTTTGGTAAAGATCGAATTTAAAACGAAGGCCCTATCGACTTAATGAGATAACAGTTAACAGACGACAGACGGACGACGGACGACAGACAACACACCATCCCATAAGCTCTGCTGGCCCTAAAAACTACTGCCACAGACACAATATTTTATTAAACACACATAAATAACAGTCGAACATCTTAATGACGCAACAAATAAATGAATGTAGGGGTCAAGCCCGTGAAGTCCCAGAATGTCAGTATATCTTGTATACATTATTATTGCATCTAAAAAACTTGCTAATTGTTTTTGCCTCAGTAAATATACCGGTATATGTGCACATGCATTAAATTGAGCATAATGTTACAATTAGTTTAATTATTGTTTATGAAAATATTTGGACTGAAAAAAATCAACGACTCAGGCTGAGGGAGACTCCAGTCTCTTTAAAGACTTTTAAAACCTTTGCGAATTCCGATATGGAACCAATCCTTTCCCATGAAGCACAAACTGGTGCAGACAAGTTTATATTTTCTTGATAGCAAATTTTCTTACCAGTGGCCAGGTCCAAAAGAATGAGAATCAAAATCATCTCGGAATATGATAGCGTCTGAATTCAGCTCTGCCATTTCGGGCCGTAACGGGACTGTTGTAGGGGCTGGAGGAAAAGTAGAAGAAGATGAGATTAGAAGTATCCAACTGGTATAAATATATACATAATACTTCGTATGAAAGTTAAACATGGAACTATATTTTGTGTTTATCATATCAAGTTACATATTTTGCACAGATCAAATCTTCCTCCAGGCCCTCAGACTAATGGCAATTATTGGGTAGTTCTGAGGTGCTCTTGGTTTGTTACATTTTTTCATAAAGACAAAATCTTGCGCATTATATTACCATACCATTTTCATAACTCGCCCAGAAAAAAAGAAATTTCAAAAAACCTTACATTTATAACATTTTTCATTTCATACTATATAAATATTTTGCGACCACTTCGCGCGTTTCTGCATGTGAACGATTATGCAGTTCCGACATTGTTCATGGGTCAAGTGCTCAAACACTGACCAGTGCCCCATTGTGTTTTTACATTAATCGCGAGACATTAACAAGTGCTTTTGTTACAGGTGTAAATACCGTACCTGCTGTTCTCAAATCCCTAGGGTATATTGGCTTGATTGACAGCCTGGAACTATGCATTACAATATGGATGTAAGAATAGTGAAAAGTAGCACACGCAAGAATAATAGTGAAAAGTAGCAGACGCAAGAATAATAGTGAAAAGTAGCACACGCAAGAATAATAGTGAAAAGTAGCACACGCAAGAATAATAGTGAAAAGTAGCACACGCAAGAATAATAGTGAAAAGTAGCACACGCAAGAATAATAGTGAAAAGTAGCACACGCAAGAATAATAGTGAAAAGTAGCACACGCAAGAATAATAGTGAAAAGTAGCAGACGCAAGAATAATAGTGAAAAGTAGCACACGCAAGAATAATAGTGAAAAGTAGCAGACGCAAGAATAATAGTGAAAAGTAGCACACGCAAGAATAATAGTGAAAATTAGCAGACGCAAGAATAATAGTGAAAAGTAGCAGACGCAAGAATAATAGTGAAAAGTAGCACACGCAAGAATAATAGTGAAAAGTAGCACACGCAAGAATAATAGTGAAAAGTAGCACATGCAAGAATAATAGTGAAAAGTAGCAGACGCAAGAATAATAGTGAAAAGTAGCAGACGCAAGATGTGTCGTACTCACCTCCATCCTCACACAGCTGTAGTACCTTGGTATCTTTGAACAACAACTGCTGCTCTAACATGGCCGTGGCGCTGTAAGGTACAAATGAAATTATTCGCTCAGTTAATTACAGTAATGACATCATGAGTATGTACATGAACATGATCGAACATTATATTTTAAAAGGAGATACATCTGAATTTCCTATGAAAACCTCAAATTTAAAAAATGTTTGAATTAACGATAAAAAGGTCATGATAATAGTCAAATATGGCTTTTGCATCCTGTGTTGTTCGTCTAAAATTTGAATACATCATAGATTTTGAATGAAATGCTTAAATTAACCCTGGTGCGTATTTAACCTTAGGGATACTGTGAATTTCCTTAAATAAGGAGTCATTTTTAGGGATCATTCCAGATGTTTTGGTCCTTTGGAATAGAAAATATCACTGTCAGTTCAAGTCAGACCCCTAGAACCCTTTATAGAAATAAGTAGAGGATTTGTCTTCTTTTTTTTCTTTTTTTTTCTTTTTGCATTATTCTTTACTTTAATTCTATATAACCTTTTCTTACAAAATAAAAACGTTGTTGCTCAAAATCTAAATAAGATCAGGTAGATCAATAGTTGCTTATCGTTATTACAACAATCTTAATGTTTTACAGTTTTGTTCAATAAGCGTTTTGCACATCTGAATCACTGAGAAATACTTTATTATCACAGGAGATAATTATAATCCGCCGCTACTACAAAAGAACTGACCATCATATATGGCCTAACATGTGCTAAAAATGACATAAAACACCATTCAAACAAACAAATAAATCCTTCCTAGCAAGTGATTATCATACTTACAGAAAACTGAGGCACCCCGTCCCTGAGGGCGGGGCAATCCACATGAATGTTAGCTCGTGCATGGGTTCCTGTGAGATATGGGAGTGAACGATGGAGCACATAAGGTTCTGGCCCACGGGCTGGTTCCCGCCCTGGACACCAAATGACTGAATCATGGCCGAGCTTGCCATCGTGTACAGACCCGTCAGCAAGAAGCCATCAAAGTTCAGATTTGAAGTCACAGTCACTAAAATAATTAATAGAGAAACCGAAGCTCGGTTACAGAAACAAACGTAACAAAACTGAAGGTCCAATACTGATATTATGACTGTAGGAAGTACTGGTTAGGCATTAAAATACTGTAGATCCGGTATTATTCGTGAGGGTTTTATTTTCGCTAATATTCGCGAATCCACTGTCTCACGAATTCAAGAACTCGCAGATAATTAAATTGAAAGAGTATCAGAAAACTCAACCATCCGAAATTAAGCATATTTAAATTATATATACTTCTTCAAGCCCTAAAGGTTTTCTTCTAAAGAGTTGTTAACCGATACTTACTTATATTTTTTTTTTTATTATTGTTTTTAGCATACAACATTACATTAAAATAATATTGTAATTACTACACAAATTTAAGCAGCACATAAGTTAAATTGCATAACACTGTTTAGATAATATTAAATATATTGTATGACTATATTTTAAGAGGTGTAATAGGAAGGGAGGGGTAAAAAGGAGTATTAGAAGAGAATAATGTAAGATAATAGATAATGAGTTTGCTAGAGAGCATCGTTGGCCAGCTGTGTTGTTAAAAAATTTCTCCAAGTTTCTTCAAATTTATTAAGAGTATCATTTTTAAGGGTCGTGTACATTTCTATGTAAATCATATCGTTCAATTTTATTAAGAACACTTCAAATTTTGGTATATTTACATTTATATATGAATTGTTCACCCAACATGGTTATGTAAGTGACTATTTTATCTCGTTCTCCAAAAGGGCTAAAATACATTTCAAATCATGTTCAATAGAATCAATAAAAACTTAGTATAATTGATAGGATAATTGATGTGCCTCCGTGCTATTAACAGGATGCCGATAGCGGAAGTAGTCCGAATTAACAGACTAAGGGTTAAATCCAAGTATCTGGGATTTTGAAAGAAATAAACAAAACTATACAAACAGCAAGAAGATAGGATTAGTCACATTTTGCATGGACGCGAATTCATGAACACACAATTAAATCAGAGACCCTGCGATTCGCGAACTTAAGATCAGGTAGAAATAATGTGATCTACAGTATAATGAATAGAAAGTTCTTCACTTCCGATGAATGCCCATTTCCAGCATGCTAGCGCTTCCGTGGCGGGAATAGTAAAAATGCTGCGTTTGAAACTTAAAATATCTTTAATTTCTTTCCTGTATTACAAACCCTGTTGTTCAAATGTTTTTCTCTGCCTTGGAAAGCCTCTCTCAAAAGAGCAGACGGCAATCTTGAGGTCTCAAAACAAACCAAGTCTACAAAACTGTGCTTTTGCTATTCCTAACCACCTTTTTCATTAAGCAGAAATTTTTAATTCAACCGCTAACAAGCATAACATTCACTATAACAGAATGGCAATATCTTTCACAATAATTCTGGGTAAAAATAAAGCAGCAATTTGTGCTACAGTGTCCCCTTTAAAGGGATATGCAATTTTGATTTAGTGTCTCCTTAATTTTTTTTGTAACTTGGCATACCTTTTTTTAATAATTATCTGAAAAGTCCAAGCAAATTATATTTGCATATTGGTGATTATATTACACTAATAATACATTTAAACCTTTGATATTATAATGAAAAAGACTGTCCCTTTAAAATGGGCTAAAAACTTCCAATTTTAATTAAAAACCGAAGTACGCACCCTGGTATAAGTTTCCGGGTATGTAATTATCCGGGTTTCCGTTGATGGACACGCTCAGTTTGACATCTCTGGTCCCATGACCTAGTTCCTGTACGTTGCTATGGTAATTACAGAAGAAGAAAAAGGGAGTCATCTGGGGCAACAACCCCTGGGATTGTCCAAAATGACATGCTGTCCATACGACACACAATACACTTATCCAGTGTGACAACATCATCTTGTTGTATTATGTTCTTAACCTGTAAAAAACAGAATTAATGCCAATCATCAGAATGTATGTTTTTTTCAATCCAAATTGCAGAAAATTAAGTGAATCTGCAAGTTTTATACTCACAATGTTTGTAAGATGGGTATTTATCACGCTAAGCCTATTAAAACTATACTCATTCATATATATATATTTTTTTATTTTTTAATGTAATATAATTTTAACAAATTCATTTGTGCCTGCCACAAACTCTTTGGCAGAGTTAAAAACAGTTTGTGGATTACAAATCAGCTGGTACCAGTACTACTAATTAGTGGAATACAAATCAGCTGGTACCATTACTATTAATTAGTGGAATACAAATCAGCTGGTACCAGTATAACTAATTAGTGGAACACAAATCAGCTAGTAACAGTACTACTAATTAGTGGAATACAAATCAGCTGGTACCAGTATAACTAATTAGTGGAACACAAATCAGCTAGTACCAGTACTACTAATTAGTGGAACACAAATCAGCTGGTATCAGTATAACTAATTAGTAGAATACAAATCAGCTGGTACCAGTATAACTAATTAGTGTAACACAAATCAGCTGGTATCAGTATAACTAATTAGTGGAATACAAATCAGCTGGTACCAGTATGACTAATTAGTGGAACACAAATCAGCTTGTACCAGTTCTAATAATTAGTGGAATACAAATCAGCTGGTACCAGTACAACAAATGTGTGTATTACAGTTAAATCAGTTGGCACCAGCATTGGCGTAGCCCTGCATAGGCCCTGTAGGCCCGGGACTACGCCTTATTTTCAGAAATAGAAAAATACAACTAATTAGTGGAATATAAATCAGCTGGTACCAGTATAACTAATTAGTGGAACACAAATCAGCTAGTACCAGTACTACTAATAAGTGGAACACATATCAGCTGGTATCAGTATAACTAATTAGTGGAATACAAATCAGCTTGTACCAGTACTAATAAGTAGTGGAATACAAATCAGCTGGTATCAGTACAGCTATTTAGTGGAATACAAATCAGCTGGTACCAGTACAACTAATGTGTGTATTACAAATCAGTTGGCACCAGTACAACTAATTAGTGGAATACTAATCAGCTGGTACCAGTAAAAAAATAGTGGAAAACAATCAGCTGGTACCAGTAAAACTAATAAGTGGAATACAAATCAGCTGGTATTAGTACAACTAATTAGTGGATGTTTACAAATCAGCTGGTACCGGTGCAACTAATTACAGGAACACAAATCAGCTGGTACCAGTACAACTAATAACTGGAACACAAATAAACTGGTACCAGTACAAGTTATTAGTGAAATATGATACCAGTACATTAAATTAGTGGTACCATTAAGTAGTTTTACTTTGAATGCAACACAAATGCTCAAGATTTTATCAAGACTTTTTCATATTTCAAACTCAAGATGCAAGTTATAATTTATTTTAAAAGAAAAATACATACCTTGACACATCAATAAATAAAGCAAGCCAACATCCTCTGGAATGTATTATATAAAATTCAAATCCACCGCTGACTTAATATTAATTAAATGATGAATGCAGCGTTAGCATGTTTCTCATATATATAAATTATTTTTTCTTGATATTCACTAATACCATTAACAGTATTTTCAATAATTTGTGTTACAAATTTTCATAAATATATAATTAAACCATATAAATAAAATTATCAAATATTTTAATTTTAAATTGTCAGAAGCACTCCGGCACTGGACAAGTTCGGATTTATTTTATCAATATTAAACAGCATATGGAACAAATCATGAAATAGAAAACTTTTTTTTTTCCGAAGCAGTGAATGACGTAAAGAAATGGTAACAGTACTTGAAACAGGTCAAATTGTGGTTAAACTTTGATAAGAGATCTTGTAAAGATAAATCAGCAAAAACAAAAAATAAGCATATTATTTGTGTTAAATAGTAAACAAAATTCACAGGGTGCATGACAAAGTTATAATGTAAACACGTCAGCAAGAGAAATGAGTCGCTTTGTCCCTTTTCACAACAATTTTCTTTGAAACATAACCTATAGGCCATTTTAAGTACATATTTATCTAGATGTTTCATAGGCATAGGAGCAGAGGGAGTCAAGCCCCCTAAATAATAGTGGGCAGAGTATGTTTTGCAACCTCACCCAATAATATTTTGCCAAATTATGTGATCTGGTGTTACCCCGTTAAAATAATCTGAACTCAATCAGACAATAATTGGAATTTATGTGTGACAATAATATGAATGCATGTGAGGCAATAACCTGAGATCATGCGAGACATTAACCTGAACTCATGTGTGAAAATAAGCTAAGTTAATGAGAGACATTAACATGAACTCATGAGACAATAACCCAAATTCATGTGTGGCAATAACCGGAGTTCATCTGAGACAATAACCCCAAATTCATGTGTGGCAATTAACCAGAGTTCATGTGAGACAATAACCCAAACTCATGTGTGGCAATTAACCAGAGTTCATGTGAGACAATAACCCAAACTCATGTGTGGCAATTAACCAGAGTTCATGTGAGACAATAACCCAAACTCATGTGTGGCAATAACCTGAACTCAAGTGAGACAATTACCTAAACTCATTTCAGACAAGTACCTAAACTCATGCTTGTGACACAAATGCTTGTGAAACAACGCAAACTCATGTGATTCAATAACCCTAACTCATTTGATCCAATAACCCTAACTAAGTCGAGACAATAACCCAAACTCATGTGAGGCAATAACCTGAACTCAAGTGAGACAATTACCTGAACTCATTTCAGACAAGTACCTAAACTCATGCTTGTGACACAAATGCTTGTGAAACAACGCAAACTCGTCTGATTCAATAACCCTAACACATCTGAGACAATAACACAAACTCATGTGAGACAATAACCTGAACTCAAGAGAAACAATTACCTGAACTCATGTGAGACAAGTACCTGAACTCATGATTGCGAAACAACCCAAACTCATGTGATCCAATAACCCTAACTAAGTCGAGACAATAACCCAAACTCATGTGAGGCAATAACCTGAACTCAAGTAAGACAATTATCTAAACTTATGTTTGTGAAACAAATGCTTGTGAAACAACGCAACTCATGTGATTCAATAACCCTAACTCATGTGAGACAATAACACAAACTCATGTGAGACAATAACCTGAACTCAAGAGAAACAATTACCTGAACTCATGTGAGACAAGTACCTGAACTCATGATTGCGAAACAACCCAAACTCATGTGATCCAATAACCCTAAATAAGTCGAGACAATAACCCAAACTCATGTGAGGCAATAACCTGAACTCAAGTGAGACAATTACCTGAACTCATTTGAGACAAGTACCTGAACTCATGCTTGTGAAACAAATGTTTGTGAAACAACGCAAACTCATGTGAGACAATAACACAAACTAATGTGAAATAACCTAAACTCATGTGATCCAATAACACAAACTCATGTGAGACAATAACCCAAACTTGTGTGAAACAACCTAAACTCATGTGATCCAATAACCCAAACGCATGTGATCCAATAACCCAAACTCATGTGAGACAACAACACAAACTAAATGTGAAACAACCTAAAAGTATGTGAGACAATAACCCAAACTTGTGTGAAACAACCTAAACTCATGTGATCCAATAACCCAAACACATGTGATCCAATAACCAAAACTCATGCAATAACCAAAACTCATGTGATCCAATAACCAAAACTCATGTGAGACAATAACACAAATTTATGTGAAACAACCTAAACTCATGTGATCCAATAACACAAACTCATGTGAGACAATAACCCAAACTTGTGTGAAACAACCTAAACTCATGTGATTCAATAACCCAAACGCATGTGATCCAATAACCCAAACTCATGTGAGACAACAACACAAACTAAATGTGAAACAACCTTAAAGTATGTGAGACAATAACCCAAACTTGTGTGAAACAACCTAAACTCATGTGATCCAATAACCCAAACACATGTGATCCAATAACCAAAACTCATGCAATAACCAAAAACTCATGTGATCCAATAACCAAAACTCATGTGAGACAATAACACAAATTTATGTGAAACAACCTAAACTCATGTGATCCAATAACCCAAACTCATGTGAGATAATAACCTAAACTTGTGTGAAACAACCTAAACTCATGTGATCCAATAACCCAAACTCATGTGAGACAACCTAAACTCATGTGATCCAATAACCCAAACTTGTGTGAAACAACCTAAACTCATGTGATCCAATAACCCAAACTCTTGTGATCCAATAACCCAAACCAATGTAAGACAACCTAAACTCATGTTATCCAATAACCCAAACTCATGTGATCCGACAATAACCTGAACTCATGATTGTAAGACAAGGACAGGGAATTATGTTATATATTAACCTGAACTCATGTGAGACAATAATCTCCAACTCATGTGAGACAATAACCTGAACTCATGTGAGACAATAACCTGAAATCATGTGAGACAATAACCTAAACTCATGTGAAACAATAACCTGAACTCATGTGAGACAATAACCTGAACTCATGATTGTTAGACAAGGACAGGGAATTATGTTATATATTAACCTGAACTCATGTGAGACAATAACCTCAACCCATGTGATCCAATACCCTAAACTCATGTGAGACACTAATCTCAGCTCATGTGATCCAATAACCTAAATTCATGTGAGACGAAAATATCAACTTTTGCAACTCATATAAGCTGTCATGTGAGGATATCAGACCCACGCAAACTAGTGCACTATAACAGATTGCTATAGCATTTTTAAAAAAAATGCAAGCTTACAATAAAAGAAAGTGAAACTAGTCAAACCTTTTAATAAAAAATATGTTTTCATCTTAAGAAATTTAACATCCCCTGGTTGAAATCCAGATCCTGGTGAAATCATGATTTTACGAGATAACATCACACTTTTGACAGCTTGTTTTAGCTAGATGGATTGCAGAGGCAGGCTATCTTAAATGTAATCTTCCACAAGTTTGATAAGATTCCTGTAGATTTTATTTAATCTGAACTATCTTCAATAATGTGCTTTTCACAATTGTCAGATTTTTTTTTTCAAGTTTTAATTTCCAATTATTAAATCATTTCAAAGAAATTGTAGCTTGTTTTCTCAAACGTTTAAAGAACAACGTTAAGTTATTTTAAATTCCAAATCGTTACATATATAGTTTAATTTCCATGAGATTTTCTATTCGGGATTTCTATTATGAGTTACCAACTCATAATTCATTTTACGCATATTCAACCACGGGTATTTTAAGATCCCATAAATTAACATAATCAGCACATACCATATACATTATTAGTAGTAGTGTAATTTTGATGTGTTTTTTTTGGCGGGTTAGTTTCTTCTAATCTTACAAGTTCCTTTTTCTGATACTTTTCAGTAGATTTCTTTGTGAAATTTGAAACGTTAGCATACTGTAAGAGAATTGCAGATGGCATGTTTTTGGTGCAGCAAATCGTGGCCTACTTATGGAAACCTGAGAAAACTGCATGTTTTAGGTATATATGTATGTATGGGGTTTAACGTCACTTTAACAATCATTTAGTCATATCAAGATGTCATCTACATGTAACACAGTACTCAGTGTGCTGCCACACTGGAATACCACACCATAGACACACAGCATGATACCCCACCCACTCACATTATACTGACACCAGGTTAGCCAGTAATATAAGTACTCTTTTTACGCTGAATTTTCAAGCAAGGAAGCTAGTAGTACCATTTTAATGAAGTCTTTGGTTTGAGTCAGTCGAGAATTGAACCCTCGACATCCAGCATTCAAGGCGGAAGCTCTGCCACTAGACCATGCTGTGCATGTTTTAGAAAAGTGAACCCACGACACCCCGCATTCGAAGTGGACGCTTTATCACGGTGCACGTTAGTGCAGCACATCGTGGCCAACTAATGAAAGACACGGTTTTGCTATTACTTTCAGCACCACTCACAACCTCAAGTACCACTCAGCAAAATTAGACTGATACACATATTAAATGCTTGTCAATATCAAATTCATGTTCTATTCTGTTGTCTGCACGACCAGCTGGACCACTTGACATTCGAGATATAATCAGCAATCATGTGAAAGCCAGTAAGAGTCTATTGACATTTGTAATGTAATTAATTATTTTTTTGTTTTAACGATGGAATATGTTCAAGTATACAGTCATGCGCTCGCGCTTGATGCAATTTTTTAATAAGTTTAAATAAAGGCTATTTTAAAGCTTCTCGTGGTAACAAAAGGCAATGCTGACCTCATTAAATATTTATAGGGTTAACTGAATTGAAACTAAAAATTTCGGATATCCGACGAATTCCCCCGCTGAACGCAAAACTTCCAAGAGTGTGACCTTGACCTTGTGGTCGCAGTTGATCAGAAATATGGCGGAATGTTTTTGTATGACCTAAGTAATCAACAAATAGAATTTTAAAGTAATTTGTGAAAGCATTTTGAGAATATGAGCATTTCATTGTTTTTTTTACCAACAAAAAAACTGACAAAACACCCTGAATTGAAAATAAATGACGCCACCTTTTTGACAGTTTAACATCACAAGACTTGATTTGCGAGAGGTTATGTATGGAATATATAACAGTCAATCATTTTATAAAATCAAAAACGAATTGAATTGCAAGATTTTTGCCAAGTGCTTTAGAATGCACTCTTTGCACTAAACCCTGCAGCGTTATCACACAATGACAAAAAAAAATCAGGACTTTTCCTTGGCCAGAAGTCATATTTTCCAAACCAAAAAATAACAAGCGTGCCAAATTGACACACTATAAGCCCATCCTACATATGGAATTTATATTTATATGACCATCATCGGCATGTACAAATTTACCTCGACTATGCCCCATGTTTCATCAATATCGGATTATAAATGTTAAAGTTTTTGAGAGGAAACCACAACAAGAGGTCAATGACCTTGAAGCTCTACTGATAGGTTTGAGATAGTTGGATCAGCATTCCTGTGAAGTTTCATGAATTTTTTTCAAGTAGTTTCAGAGGAGTAGTCGCTACATGTTTTTACTATATAAATCTATGTAAACAAAGATGGCCGCTAGCAGCCATGTTTAATGTCAAATAAAAATGATTTCCATGTTAAACTTCAAATAAAAATGATTTTCGACAAGGACCAACATCATGTCATGCTGATCATTTTAGAAAAAGTCCCATATCAATATCACTTATAGTTTTCAAGAATTAGTCGCTACAAACTTGTTTTTTAAAAATCTATTTTTAGCCGTGGTGGCCATCTTGAATTTCTGGCCGCCCTGAAATTTTCCTAGGATCAACTAGACATCAAGAGCAATATTCCTATGAAGTTTCGTGAAAATCCGTCAAGTAGTTTCAGAGGGGTTTTCTCTACAAACAGAAGTTTACAGACGGATGGATGGACGGAAGGATGGACGGATGACGGACGCCGTACCATGGCATAAGCTCTGCTGATCTTTGATCAGTAGAGCTAAAAATCATCAATTTTTAAAAACAAAGGGCCATAACTCCGGTGTTTCTTGAGCAATAGCATTGGTTATCGAGCTTGATCAAGCTATGGTGGCCATAAACATTGTGTCTCCAGGTTTCATCAAGACTGGATTAAAACTACTCCAGTTATGGAGCAGACACTACATTGCCAAATGCCTGCCCGCCAGACGTAAACGCATCATACATCCCATCAAAACGGGTGTATAAAAATCACAACGACATATGTCAAGGCAGGAATTAACAGATTTCTCAAGTCACAGACCCCGGGATTTTTCAACTTTCCCTCACTTTGCCCTGACCAATGATTGACATTTATTACGAATGATTTTAAACAAGAACTGTCTCAAGTGACAAATGCCCCCTGAAAATATTTGACCTTTGACCTCCAAGTGTGACCTGGACGAACAGTGTAATTTCTATATGCCCCATCCCTTCGGGGTGGAATTAACGGTTATGTATTGGCATGAAGTTTAAATATTTTGCCAACTATTTACCATCTTCCTTATCTGACCCCTATTAAGATGGTGGTCACAGATTTCCCTTTCAGTAAGACCACCAAACCAACACCTACAAAGTTTAGTTGTTGTTTTTTAACTGAAGTTGAAAGACCGTGACAGAACATATCACGATAAGACAAATCTACAGAGTGAACTGCTATCATGATACTGACATGCACGCATAAATGAAAGATTTTAACAGTAGATATTGACTTAGTCTGGCGAACAGTTGAATGACCATTACATGTGCGCATGAGATAGGTGAACATGATCCTAACATAGGCAGGTGTAAATTAAGGATTCTAATCTTAGAGAGTGACTTAAAGAAAACAGCACATGTATTACATGTATTACAGAAACATAAATAGGTGTACAGGTAAAAAGCAATGAACAAGAATCACAGACAAACAGTAAAACAGAGAAAAAATTTAGACAGTGAGACACAACTTCAACGTATGGATAGTGGACAAACAGTAAAACAGACAGACAGACATACATGTAAATAAACTGTAGAAAAGATGGATAGTGGACAGACAGTAAAACAGACAGACAGACAGACAGACATACAGGTAAATAAAATGTAGACTTTAAATATTGTGTCCAGACAGTTAAACAGACAGACATACAGAACAGTCTATTAAATCATTTTAGAATTATTTTTTATTTAGAATTTGCCCTATCAATAAGTCAAGAAACTCATTACTCAATAAGTAATACAAACTCTCAAAATATCCTTTTTTTTCTGCAAAAAAAAGAACTCACCGTGTTCTGAGAACACATTGAGTTCCATGTTTTGAAGAAAGTGTCTGCATTACTCATTGAGTAATGAGTATCTTGACTTTCAGATACAGCAAATTCTAAACAAATAATAATTCTAAAATGATTTAATAGACTTACAGGTTGATAAAACGTAAAATGGATGGATAGTGGACAGACAGTAAAATAGACGGACAGACATACAGGTAGATAAAACATAAAATGAATGGATAGTGAACAGACAGTAAAATAGACAGACATAAAGGTACATATCTAGTCAGACAGATAGCAAAACAGGAAAAAGGGATTCTGAAGATATAAAAGGACAGACAAAAATGCAATTTGTTGGTACTTATAGTTAAACAAGGAACTGAGAAAATACGGTTTCAAAACACATTTTTTTTGTATCAAAATTTTATTACAAATGGAAAATTAAGGAAAGTTTTTTTGAAAGCAAAATATTTTTGAACACATATGGTATATTTATGATATAAAAATTCACAGTTATTGAAATATATGCATTTTTGACCAAATGCCACATTACTGTTTCTACATGTAGGATTAAGTATGGCATAAATCCTCATGTCAACATCACAACAAAATGTTACCATGGTATCTTCACGAAAAATATATATATATATTTTTTACTATAAATGTATAATTAATTCTATTTCTTAGAAATGTAATCAAATTGCAGTTCTTCAAACTTGCTTCGATTTTCAAAATGGCATACATTTGTGATTTATCCAACTCTAAAAAGGTTTTATTACCACATATTTCTTTTACTACATATTTCTTTTCTTTTCATGTTTGTATTTAAAGAGGTCCTTTAATTTTAATTCTTCCAGACATCTGCAAGTTTGTTGCTTTACAAATTAAAAATCCTGCAGGAAGTACGATGTCCATACTCAGAAATAACGTTTCTCATGAATTTCTGATTGCGGTAGTTTTCGGGAAAAAGTTTGTTTACAAAATATGCAAGACACGTCTATTTCAAGATCGCAGTAGTTTTCGGAAAAAAAGTTTGTTTACACAATTTGCAATACATGTCTATTTCAAGATCGCAGTAGTTTTCGGAAAAAAAGTTTGTTTACACAATTTGCAAGACATGTCTATTTCAAAATCTGCCACAATTCTGGATGCAATCATTACCAAATTAATCCCAATTCCACGCTGGACAGCACTTATCTATAAACCTCCCAACACCAATATTTGCTTATTTCTTGTTTTATTATTACTTCAAATAGCAGCTCTAATGGCACTTTGTTTACACAATTTTGCAAATGCCATCCCATAATATGCAAATAAATTCCGTCAATATTTAGATGTTTCATGCTAAGCATATATATCTTCCAGCACCATTTAGACATATAAAAAATCATCCAACGTTAAGATTGTACATATTTAGATGTACAAACTATTGTCCAACATTATTCGCGTAACATTTAAACGTTTAAATGTAATCCACAATAATGAATATAATAAAATCCAGCATCCAATGTTAAGCGTGTAAACATTTAGACGTTTAAATATATACAAAATTATGCATATAATGAAATCCAGCACCATTTAGAGATATAAAATATTAATATCATCCAACGTTAGGTGTGTAAACATTTAAACGTATGAAGTTTAAACCGTCATTACGGGTATTAACAATTCCAGTTCATTCAGACAGATATAAAAACAGTCCATCACTACTAAATCCTTTTTTCATATTTGACATGCGATCATGAAGCATCCAAACATGACATCACACGAAATCATACAGGTATCTGGTAACGTCGAAGTTTACTGTCCTGAAATATACGGCAACAAAACGTCAATTAAACACAGAATTATTCATATACATTTAACGGACTGTCGTTATTTTTTTGTAAAATATGATTTCCATTAAACAAAATAAAATACCCAAGCAAGTAGTTATTACCGCAGTTTAAATAAAATATTTATTAGCAAAAACTCTTCCTGTCATCCTGCAAATTAACGAAGCAATAGTAAAATCATTAAAATATGATTGAATTCGCAAAAACAAAATACAAGTCAGAGCATGCAATCACTAAAATTAAGTTAACTTAAATTAAACAGTTTTCATTATAATTTGACCAAAATCGGTAACATAACGCACTGGTAACATTATTTACGTTTTTCTTGCACATACTACATTTCATGAATTGAAAAAGTAAATTTGTTTGAAAATAAATTTCAGCAAAACATGTATGACAATTACCAGATATTGAATAAAATGAAAAACACACAATCAAATCAATAAATATTTAAACTTACAAAACTCTTCACAAGAAAACGAGAAACTGTCATCTTAACAGAAGTCAGAAAAATGTTTACAGAAGAAAAAATATGCAAAGACAAGGAAATGAGGCAATCAACAATCAACCAATAGAAATGTCTAAATTTTGGGTGTAACTTTTTAGCAAAAGAGGTCATAGATTAGATCACTGCTTGATACAAGTGAGTATTCTGACCACACCCAGAGATTGCGTCTGCTCTGTTGCGGTAACATGCTATATGGCATATCCAACTTTGTTGCTCTGGCAATGTGGATGCGTTAAAGAAATAATCTTTTTGCAATTCTTTAAGTCCTTAGGTTATAGGTATTCAATTTTATTGTCTAGTTTTATTTGTTCTATGTTCAGGTATCTACATATGTTTTATAACATTTTTACATTTTACAATGTTTGCATATTTTATGCTTCTTAAAGGGACACATGGCAATCTTGATTTTTTAAAAACTTGCGACGTCCCGTTAGTTTTTCTATCTACATTACATTTGTCGAATCATTAATATGAATGAATGAATGAATGAATGAATGGTGTTTTACGGCACGTCGACACATAAATAGGTCATATTGTGCGCAAAAATTGATGAAAAATGAAGAAATGAAGTATTAATTAAAAACTAATGTAAATATATAAAGATAAAACTATTAAAAACTAAGGGATGATGAGGTGCAACACAAACCATGTATGTAAATCAACAAATGCCCGTCAACGGGCACACAAACAAGCAAACATATACAAGAACACACTACAATGACTTATACAGTCTGATCTCCCCTACGAAATCCAAAACAAGACCAAAATCTACAGTATCAAACAACTCCTTCATAGTTCCAGCATTGTAGTACCCCCGACGAATAGGACCAAAGCCCACACACTCCAGCAATATGTGTTTGACCGTTGAATCATTAATATTAATTGTAAGAACAGCATAAAGCAAATTGTTTTCGCACATTATCAAATGTTGACAATATTGCACCAGTAACATATTTAAACCTATACTGAAAGGAAAAAGAAATGCACCACGGGAATTCCGCTATATATTGTATATACGGCACACTTAATTCCATATTAATTCCAAGGAATTCCCAAAAGGTTTTGTAAAAAAACAGTTGCAGTTAGTTAGAGAAAGGACACAACTGTGATGTTGTAAATGTTTTAATCACAGTACACGTTGTAACAAGAAATTCATAAATGTTGAAATTCCTCTTTGAAAAATTGAGCCAGTTCAGTACTGTATTTAACATAAAGAGTTTGAAAAATTTTGCATCCTAAGTTTGCGCCAAACGCGTACTCTGTTAATAATGAAACTTTAAAGGAATACTATTTGCTGTGTTACGAGTTGTTTTAGTCTTTTTCCCGAAAGGAAAGATCTTACGTAGCCATGTACCATTAGATTAACAGCAGCATGTTGTATATACAATAAATAGCGGAAATTCCCTAGTTGCGTTTATTTTCCTTTCAGTATATGTCAGAATAAGAAGAATGAAAACTCAACTTCTTATTTAATTCCTCTTTCTGTCAACACACTAATATGCAAGCAGTTTTAAAGTCCAAATGATATCGAGACACACTTTATCGCTTGACACAAACTTGAAGATTGGCATGTGTCCCTTTAAGTTATAGGTAATCAATTTTATTGTCCATTTTTATTTGTTCTATGTTCAGGATCTAGATATATTTTATGATGTCATCGATGTTTGCATTTTTTATGTTTCTTAATGGTATTTTTTTTGTGGGTTTTTGTGTGTTTTTTTTGTGTTTTTTTGTTTGTTAAAAGTATTTAGAGATCTGTATACGGGATGCAGGAGAAAATGTGTAGATAGAAGAGGAATCGGAGGTAGCTGCATGCAAAGGTGTGTGAGGCTGGCGGTGGATATATCGTATTCTCTTATTCATTATGTTTTACCAATTTGCCAATAGGTATTGTTAATGTGAACATAATAGACGGCCACATATACAATGAATGAATGAATGTTTTTTTACGGCACGGCGATACATAAATAGGTCATATTGTGCGCAAAAACTCATGCAAAATGAAGAAATGAAGTATTAATTAAAAATTAATGTAAATATATAAAGATAAAAATACTAAAAAATAAGGGATGAAAACGTAGTCATATAAACTATATATGTAAATCAACGAGATTACTGGTGTAGTTCTGGTGACCTTATATATTGATCCCAATCGGTCATGGCCAAGGTGAGGTTGCAGGTTAAAGTGTGATGGTTAGCAGACGGACGACGTACAAAGTGATCCCTAAGTGTCTGTCATGTCTCAACATAAACAATCATAAAGACATAGCCAGTTGTACATCATAAATAATGATGAGATAATTAACATGCAACAAACACAACCAAGAGAATAAAATAGAGACTCGGTTTTATCTCATAACGTCCCTTGTTAGCAGTGTTGAACACCCATTTAATATTCTATTGTATGACACACGTGTAACACAACCTGGAATGATTTTGATTGGTTGAGTTAAACCTGTAACACTATGCAAGTTTATTAACTGAAACTATTTTATTTATTATAAATTCACCCAGATCTGAGTCATGAACTTATTATTTGTGACAGCTTATAAAAATAATGCACGTTATACAAAACATTGTTGTTGGTTTGTTAAAAAGTTGGCGTAAACTGCTATTTTTTAAAGAGGTAAAACACAAACTCTTTTATACGCAACATTATGACGTTCTGGCGCTAAAGTGTGTCTGACGTCATGGCGGTTCTATGTACATCTGAATTATTTTTTACTAATTTGACTGCAATGTTATGTCATAAAAAGGATCTTAAACGAGTTCCCATTCCATATAAGATTTATAAAACTTGTTATGAATTATTTTTAATTTTAACTCGCCAAAAGGCTCTAAAATTAAAATAATTCATAACTCGTTTCATAAATCTTATATGAAATGGGAACTCGTTTAAGATCCTCTATTTACTGAGTCTGTTCATGCGATGTAATGTAAGAAGCAACACCTCTCATGCCCACTAGAATACTTCAAAGCCACCTATATTGGCTCGTTTATCCCAAAGGAGCAGTACAAATAACACTACTGATTCATAGCAAAGGGGAGACTTTTTACAGCCGACATACAACAACTCAACCTGCAAACTTTCAGTAAATACTAAATGCTCTACGTAAGCACCCAATAAAGTGCCACAACTTTGTTTCTGAATCTGAGATGGATGCATTAAAATATCTCCACATGTTTGAGTTCTCCAGAACTCGGTCAAAATGGAAATCTAGTCTTTATCTCCCCATGCCAAGATTAGATTTCACAAAACACACTTTCTAGGAAACTGTAAACTGTTTTCTTTTAAACTTTATCAAATTCACATTCATCCTGATATGAAGATGACGAACTCTCTCTTATCTTATCAAAACAGACATAACAAAAAATGTTTTCACTGAATCTGGAATGATTCTTTGATTTCTTATCAAAGAAGAGGACCTTTAGGCTTCCATTGCTCACCTGACATGTAAGAATCTCCCTCAAGCTTCCATTGCTCACCTGAAACAAATAAGAATCTCCCTCAAGCTTCCATTGCTCACCTGACACACATAAGAATCTCCCTCAAGATTCCATTGCTCACCTGACTCAAATAAGAATCTCCCTCAAGCTTCCATTGCTCACCTGACACACATAAGAATCTCCCTCAAGCTTCCATTGCTCACCTGAAACAAATAAGAATCTCCCTCAAGCTTCCATTGCTCACCTGACACACATAAGAATCTCCCTAAAGCTTCCATTGCTCACCTGACACACATAAGAATCTCCCTCAAGCTTCTATTGCTCACCTTACACATAAGAATCTCCCTCAAGCTTCCATTGCTCACCTGACACACATAAGTATCTCCCTCAAGATTCCATTGCTCACCTGACACAAATAATAATCTCCCTCAAGCTTCCATTGCTCACCTGACACACATAAGAATCTCCCTCAAGCTTTCATTTCTCACCTGACACATAAGAATCTCCCTCAAGCTTCCATTGCTCACCTAACAGAGGTCTGCTGCTTTAAGGCACAAGACAGTCAAGAATCCTTCAAGGTAAGGCACTTTAAAACTTGGTTTTAAAATTATCCTGCAACTTATACTGGTTTTAATAATGACATTATAACAACAGTTTCTCATATCTTAGAAAATGTGTGTACTACAGTTGAACTCTATAACTTAACTCTTAGTAAAAATAACAAGAAATATCACTGTAAGTGATAAATGCCCCCGAAGTGTCCTTTGAGCTCTAAGTATGACCTTGACCTTGGAGCCATGGACCTGGATTTGTGCATGACACCTCATTTGGTTGTGGTGCCAAGTTATTTGAAAATCCGTCCAGGCATGCAAAAGTTATTGACCAGACACAATTTGACCTTTGACCTCTAAATGTGACCTTGACCTTGGGGCCACAGACCTGGATTTTGTGCGCGATACATCGTCTTGTTGTGGTGAGCACTTGTGCAAAGTTATTTGAAAATCCGTCTATGAATGTCAGAGTTATTGACTGGACACAATTTGACTTTTGACCTCCAAGTATGACCTTGACCTTAAAGACCTGGGTTTTGCGCGCGACATATCGTCTTGTTATGGTGATCACTTGTGCCAAGTTATTTAAAAATCCCTGCAGGGGTTGTGACGTTACGGTCCGGACACGAAATTGCGTACCTGTTTTTGACCTATGAACTGCAAGTGTGACCTTGACCTTTGAGGTACGGACCTGGGTTTTGCGCGCGACACATCGTCTTGTTATGGTGATCACTTGTGCCAAGTAATTCAAAAATCCCTGCAGGGGTTGTGACGTTACGGTCCGGACACGAAATTTTGACCTGTTTTTTACCTATGAACTTCAAGTGTGACCTTGACCTTTGAGGTACGGACCTGGGTTTTGCGCGAGACATATCGTCTTGTTATGGTGATCACTTGTGCCAAGTTATTTAAAAATCCCTGGAGGAGTTGTGAAGTTACGGTCCGGACACAAACTTCGGAATGACGGACAGAATCCGGACAGACAGACAGACAGAATCCGGACAGACGGACGGTGCGATTACTATAAGCCCCTGAAAATCCCCGAAAATGTTTCGGGGGCATAAAAAGTGCATTATATTAGTGTCACATTGTTAGCAGGCCCGAAGCTATGCTGAGGCACACCTAGGCAGTTGCCTCAGTAGAATGTTAGGAATGTACATAACTTTACATATATCGATCAATAATCATTATCAAACATTGACGCACGTAACTTTACATATATCGATAAATAATCATTATCAAATATTGACACACGTAACTTTACATATATCGATAAATAATCATTATCAAATATTGACACACGTAACTTTACATATATCGATAAATAATCATTATCAAACATTGACACACGTAACTTTACATATATCGATATATAATCATTATCAAACATTGACACACGTAACTTTACATATATCGATAAATAATCATTATCAAACATTGACACACGTAACTTTACATATATCGATCAATAATCATTATCAAACATTGACGCATGTAACTTTACATATATCGATAAATAATCATTATCAAATATCGATAAATAATCATTATCAAATATTGACACACGTAACTTTACATATATCGATAAATAATCATTATCAAACATTGACACACGTAACTTTACATATATCGATATATAATCATTATCAAACATTGACACACGTAACTTTACATATATCGATAAATAATCATTATCAAACATTGACACACGTAACTTTACATATATCGATAAATAATCATTATCAAATATTGACACACGTAACTTTACATATATCGATAAATAATCATTATCAAACATTGACACACGTAACTTTACATATATCGATATATAATCATTATCAAACATTGACACACGTAACTTTACATATCGATACATAATCATTATCAAACATTGACACACGTAACTTTACACATATCGATAAATAATCATTATCAAACATTGACATAAGTAACTTTACACATATCGATAAACAATCATTATCAAATATTGACACATGTAACTTTACATATATCGAAAAATAATCATTATCAAACATTGACACACGTCTTGCTTACAACTGACTCTTGTCAGGGACATGAACTAAAATGCAGGAAATCGCATGAAGAAAACACAAAAAATGGGAGTGTGAGTGGTATGAAGGGTGCATACCAACGGACCTCCATGGAAAGGGATTCAACTCCCTGAGATAGCCCCTAATAAACCTACAATACAACTCCAACTCCCTGAGATGGGCCCTAATGAACCTACAATTCTGACCCAATTCTCTGAGGTAGGCCCTAATAAACCTATGTTTCCACTCCAACTCCCTGAGATAGGAACTAATAAACTTACAATTCCACTCCAACTCCTTGAGATAGACCCTAATAAATCTACAATTCTACTCCAACTCCTTGAGATAAGCCCTAATAAACATACAATTCCACTCCAACTCCCTGAGATAAGCCCTAATAAATATACAATTGCACTCTAACTGCCTGAGATAGGCCCTAATAAACTTACAATTGCACTCCATCTCCTTGAGATAGGCCCTAATACATCTACAATTCAACTCGGTTTCCCTCTGATAAGTCATAATAAACCTACAATTCAAGCTGTTTTTCTGAGATAGACCCTAACAAACCTACAATTTCACTCGGACTTTCTAAGATACGCCCTAATAAACATACAATTCCACTCCAACTCCCTGAGATAGGCCCTAATAAACATACAATTCCACTCAACTCCCTGAGATATGACCTAATAAACCTACAATTCCACTCCAACACCATGAGGCAGGCCCTAATATTCCACTCAAACTCTCTGAGGTAGGCCCTAATAAAACTAATATTCCACTCAAACTCCCTGAGATTGGCCCTAATACACCTACAATTCCACACAACTCCCTGTATAATTTCACTCAACTCCCTGAGATAGGCCCTAATAAACCTACAATTCCACTCCAAATCCCTGAGATAGGCCCTAATAAACCTACAAGTCCACTCCAACTCCCTGAGATAGGCCCTAATAAACCTACAGTTCCACTCCAACTCACTGAGATAGGCACAAATAAACTTACAATTCCACTCCAACTCCCTGAGACAGGCTCTAATAAACCTACAATTCCACTCCAGCTCCCTGACGTAGGCCATAATAAACCTAATATTCCACCCCAACTCCCTAAGACAGGACCTAATAAAAATACAATTCCACTCCAACTCCCTGAGATAGGCCCTAATACACCTACAATTCAACTCGGTTTCCCTCAGACAAGTCATAATAAACCTACAATGCCACTCCAATTCTTTAAGATAGGTCCTAATAAACCTACAATGCCACTCCAATTCTTTAAGACAGGCCCTAATAAACCTACAATCAACTCGGTTTCCCTCTGATAAGTCATAATAAACCTACAATTCAAGCTGTTTTTCTGAGATAGACCCCAACAAACCTACAATTTCACTCGGACTTTCTAAGATACGCCCTAATAAACATACAATTCCACTCCAACTCCCTGAGATAGGCCCTAATAAACATACAATTCCACTCAACTCCCTGAGATATGACCTAATAAACCTACAATTCCACTCCAACATCATGAGGTAGACCCTTATAAACCTAATATTCCACTCAAACTCTCTGAGGTAGGCCCTAATAAAACTAATATACCACTCAAACTCCCTGAGATTGGCCCTAATACACCTATAATTCCACACAACTCCCTGTATAATTCCACTCAACTCCCTGAGATAGGCCCTAATAAACCTACAATTCAACTCGGTTTCCCGCTGATAAGTCATAATAAACCTACAATTCAAGCTGTTTTTCTGAGATAGACCCTAACAAACCTACAATTCCACTCCGACTTTCTAAGATACGCCCTAATAAACATACAATTCCACTCCAATTCTCTGAAATTGGCCCTAATAAACATACAATTCCACTCCAACTCCCTGAGATAGGCCCTAATAAACATACGATTCCACTCAACTCCCTGAGATAATTATGACCTAATAAACCTACAATTCCACTCCAACATCATGAGGTAGACCCTTATAAACCTAATATTCCACTCAAACTCTCTGAGGTAGGCCCTAATAAAACTAATATACCACTCAAACTCCCTGAGATTGGCCCTAATACACCTATAATTCCACACAACTCCCTGTATAATTCCACTCAACTCCCTGAGATAGGCCCTAATAAACCTACAATTCAACTCGGTTTCCCTCTGATAAGTCATAATAAACCTACAATTCAAGCTGTTTTTCTGAGATAGACCCTAACAAACCTACAATTTCACTCGGACTTTCTAAGATACGCCCTAATAAACATACAATTCCACTCCAACTCCCTGAGATAGGCCCTAATAAACATACAATTCCACTCAACTCCCTGAGATATGACCTAATAAACCTACAATTCCACTCCAACACCATGAGGCAGGCCCTAATATTCCACTCAAACTCTCTGAGGTAGGCCCTAATAAAATAATATTCCACTCAAACTCCCTGAGATTGGCCCTAATACACCTACAATTCCACACAACTCCCTGTATAATTTCACTCAACTCCCTGAGATAGGCCCTAATAAACCTACAATTCCACTCCAAACCCCTGAGATAGGCCCTAATAAACCTACAAGTCCACTCCAACTCCCTGAGATAGGCCCTAATAAACCTACAGTTCCACTCCAACTCCCTGAGATAGGCACAAATTAACTTACAATTCCACTCCAACTCCCTGAGACAGGCTCTAATAAACCTACAATTCCACTCCAGCTCCCTGACGTAGGCCATAATAAACCTAATATTCCACTCCAACTCCTTGAGATAGGACCTAATAAACATACAATTTCACTCAAATTATCCGAGATAGGCCATTATAAACCTAATATTCCACCCCAACTCCCTGAGACAGGACCTAATAAAAATACAATTCCACTCTAACTCCCGGATGTAGGCCCTAATATACCTACAATTCCACTCCAACTCCCCGAGATATACCCTAATAAATATACAATTCCACTCCAACTCCCTGAGATAGGCCCTAATACACCTACAACTCATCTCGGTTTCCCTCAGACAAGTCATAATAAACTACAATGCCACTCCAATTCTTTAAGATAGGTCCTAATAAACCTACAATGTCACTCCAATTCTTTAAGATAGGTCCTAATAAACCTACAATGCCACTCCAATTCTTTAAGATAGGTCCTAATAAACCTACAATGCCACTCCAATTCTTTAAGATAGGTCCTAATAAACCTACAATGCCACTCCAATTCTTTAAGATAGGTCCTAATAAACCTACAATGCCACTCCAATTCTTTAAGATAGGTCCTAATAAACCTACAATGCCACTCCAATTATTTAAGATAGGTCCTAATAAACCTACAATTCAATGTTGTTTTCCTGAGATAGGCCCTAACAAAACTACAATTCCACTCCAACTCTCTTTCAAGTGGGAATTTTTGTCTCAAATTTGGGGAAAAAGGTATGTTTTGGCACTGGGAATACAGCCCAATTATAACTAAAAACATCACGAAAACCCCACTGCAATTGCACTACGTCTCTCGGAAAGACCCCTATAAAATAAACTTTAGCAAATAAACTATGTCAACTATCAAAATGTACAATGCCAAATCGAGAGATTACCTGGCTACAGACTTGATGAAGTCGAGAGATATGAGGCACTTGTATTTGGGCTGCTCTATCTGATCCTCGCCAGACACGTGGCCCAGAAAATGCAGACTCACCAAAGACGAGATCTGAAATAAACACAACACAAATTCATTTTGTTTTCAAATCTTCCACCAAAAAAACTTTCTTTCAAGTTCACATAAAAAGAAATATTCATTATTAATTGTTATAAATCTTAAGCGTTTGAAATCTTTTTCTCTTTCAATAAACTTACATCAGTCAATAACATAGGTTATTGAACTTGTATGGCTAAATATTACTTGGAACGAGTTGTTTTGGCAAAGGACGACGAGAAATATTACTTGGAACGAGTTGTTTTGGCAAAGGACGACGAGAAATATTACTTGGAACGAGTTGTTTTGGCAAAGGACGACGAGAAATATTACTTGGAACGAGTTGTTTTGGCAAAGGACGACGAGAAATATTACTTGGAACGAGTTGTTATGGCAAAGGACGACGAGAAATATTACTTGGAACGAGTTGTTTTGGCAAAGGACGACGAGCTTTATATTTAGCCATACAAATTCAATAACCTTTTTATTGTATACTTTCATATTGTTTTCGATCAATGTTAATTGTATGACTATTACTTTTCATTGTATTTGTGTTATTTGTATAGCTTTTGATGGAATTCCTATCTTGTCATTCGGTTTCATTTTGTGTGGATGATTATTTTGCGCGAAAACGACGTCGACGTCGGATGACGTCAGTAAAAACATCAAGCGATTTTCTAAAGTTTGTTTACCATTCGATAACGTTAAAAACAGTGGGTGAGTGACCATTTCAATTATTTTATCAATTTCTGCCATAAAAGGTTGAAAAAAAAACACGTATTTTTTTGTTGACACTATAGGAATGATTCAGTTATTTTATTTGAAAGTAGTTCCTTATTTCTATTTCGCGGCTCTTAGCAAGCACAAGAAAAAGTTCCGGTGCAATATCAATGTGTGCAATATCGTAGAATATTGCACACTTAGCTCAATGCAAACTAAGCAGGACAATATGAAAGTATACAATAATATACAGGATTGCCTAACTTTTGCATGTATTGTGAATAAAATGTGGGAGTAAAAATAGATTTTGGCTCGAGTTCTTTCCTTTCCTCAAATCTGTTATTTTGAAGAGATAAACTGCTGAGTTCAACTGTGGGCTATTCCAGAGAAAAACGTATGTGGTGTTAGAAAGGCACTTTTTTCTACAGCCAGCCACCCATAGAATTTTAATTTTGACAACCACAGGATAGAAACTCAAAATGATCTGGGTAGAATAATAATTATGCTTTTAAATAATAGACACCTAGGAGTTGTTGTAGTGTATGTGCAGTTCTTGTTCAACAATTAAACAAGCAGGGAAAGAGAAGTCACGTTCAATGCATTAATTGCTATAAATGCATCAAATCTGACTATATTACTGATGTCATTGTCAGTGAAAAGATAAATGCATACACTACTCAACTTTTATAATCGGTCATTTTTCAAAGAATTATACATTTTTTAATAATTCATATTTTCATTTGAAATTTTAACTGGCGTCGTTTAACAAATATCGCTAGCGATTTATAAAATTTAATCTGCCTTGATTGGACTAAAACCTTGTTGATAAACTTAATAAAATATTGGTATGTGTTTCGGTGATTTCCAGTTTTTAGTATTCGTGTTATTTTCAAATAACCTGTGTGACCGATTATAAAAGTTGAGTAGTGTAGACATTTTAACTAGACCTTTTTCAGACAACCACCCATTGAATTTTTTATTACATTCATCACCCACGAAATAGAAATAGTAATGTTCCCCACAATCCACAGGAAAACATTCTGCCAAATATTTTTCAACGGACAGAAGGAAGGTCAAGCTATTTGCTAAAGCAGCTAAAACTTGTATCTACTTCAGGGGAAACAACTTTGTTAGTACTTTACCTGCATAAATATATTTGCTGTTGGTGCTACTCTCCCTTCAACAATGGAGTAAAATATGGCCATTAGTCTGTCCAGAGGGAATGGCTTGGGACCCAACATGTGGTTACTTGCCTGCAATGGAGTAAAATATGGCCGTCCGTCTGCTATTATCTTATTTACAACACTGTTCATTTATATGGAGTCTTATTTACTGCAGAGTCTTTGCTGCAAACTTTTAAACAATTCCGTAAATATATGTTGATGGTCTTGCGAGAGCGTATTTTTTTATTTATTTTTTTAATAGTGTTTAACGTCATTTTTAACATATTTTAGGCCATATAAGGTCGACTTTTTTTGCGGTAGAGGCAGACCACCCCGTTTTCCCGGGTAGAACCATACTGTATACCTCCCGTCATCCAGAAGAATACACACGTTCTCACAAGATGCGTTCCCAATGGGATTCAAACCCGCAACAATGAGAGGCGAGAAGGTTTACAATGCAATGCTGTTAACCCCTCAACCATGGGGCACTTTGCAAGAGTGTATAGATGCATACTGAAGTCCAACTTTACTACACACAGCTGTGTGGTTCTCATTTGAAAGAGTTAAATACAAGAATACAAGACAGCGATGCGACATTGACGGACAGACAAAAGGACGGTGCGATTACTATGCCTCCCTTCAGCAGCATAAAAGTCATTGTTGTGGATGATAATTTCCTTGCAGGGAATCATCAACACTTACTCTTTCATGTTTTTTCACCACTTTTGACTTCTTAGCCTTCCCAGAATGCTTAGCAAAGAACTTCCTGTCTGACTTGGCGGGGTTGTAGGAGGCGAGATAGGCAGCAATAAGTAGGTACTTGGAGTAGAAAGGCAGCTCGACATGTGATCTATGCGACAAACCTGCAATACAGATGCCCATCATCAATATACACCTCAGAACATGAAACAAACAAGAAAGACATTATGTGATCCGAGTATTAACTTTCATACCCCATCCAACCCTCTCTCAAAGAAGCGGAAACGGGGTTGGCTGGGGTATGAAATAAAACCTTAATTTCGGTTTAAAATTTTGCATATTGTAAAATTAAAACATTTAATAGGTAGTTTTAAACAGGTTATCACATTTTTTCAGTAAAACATGTTTTTAAACATGCTTTATTGTCGAAATATCTGTTATAAATCCCTATAATATAAGCTTTCTCATCGCTTAATGGAATTAAGGCGGGACCACGTAACGAGGACTATTGCAGAGCAATGCAAGTATATTACCGGCATATGTTTTTGCAACAGTAAATTGGGTAAACAGTAAGTTGGGTAGTGGCAGCAGCAAAGTTTATGTGAATTAGTATTTATGATATGCATGCTTTAAAAGAATAAAGGGCCATAATCCTGCCAATATTTTTCCTTAAAACTAACCTTAATGGCACTCAACCAGTATTGAACAATTGTGCAAACTCGGCCAATCCCCGCCATTCTTTCGGATCATGCTTCATGTGTATATCAACGGATCAGAATTTGTTAACCGGAAGAATTATGACCATGAGCAACATGTGTTGATGTATGATTTGCACTGCATGTTTGTTATTTACAATACAGATGAAGGTTTTAAAACTGCTTTCATGTAAATAAACGATAGATTGAGCAATCTGCTTAAGGACAGCGCAAAACTTTCATGATAACTTTGATTTTGAATTCAAATTCTGTTTGGCGGGAATCTAAGGCAGGCCATGCTAGTATGACATATAAGATAATTTTGCTTCGAAGAAGTGATAGAATTTGTCATTACAACTTCTTGAATATTTCCAAAAATACAATATGCACACTTTTTTGACTCGGTATACAATTTGAATTTTGATTTTTGAATGGTGTTTCACGTCAATTTTAGCACAATAGTCAATATTTTTGCCGTAGAGGCAGAGCACGCCCTTTTTCCTGGATGGAACCAGTACTAAATACCTCCCACCATCCGTAAGAATAGTCACTTTCTCACCAGACAAGTGGACCTCCCAGTGGGATTCAAACCCGCATCGGTGAGAGGCGAGGAAGTTTTAGATGCAGCCTCTTTACTATCCTGGCCACGGAGGTGACTGACTCAGCATACAAAGTTATGATCTACCTTGTAGGGAAACACTTTCCGACTTCTCCAACTCCTGCTGATATTTCTCCCACTGTGAGCTGGAGACTTCACGCAGGTATAGCGTCTGTAACGCCTTCTTTAAATGTGGCTCAATATTCTTCCATAACTTCTTTGTATCATTTACAGTGGCTGAAAACACAGGAAATAGTGGACCTTTATCTCTGTGATGCTGTTTTTTCCATGATGTATTTATGCAATTAGTTTAAATATATATCTTTAAAAAACAACAGAAAGAGGTATGTTTTAAACACTTGAAGTTTGTCTTGTGTTATACTATTTAATTGGTTAACTTGTATATTGTACATCATGGTACTTTTTCCGACAGACAGGCAAACACGACTTCATTAACCAAAATCATCGCTTTGCGGAAAAAGCAATACATTTAAAACTTCTTTACTTCTAAAGAGGAGAGCGGCCTTAGTAGCTCAGAGGATAAGGCCTTGCGCTTTAGAGCTACAGACCTCTGGATTCGCTCCCTGGTGGATGTCTGATGGGAAACTTGATCTCATCTCTCCCAGGTTACTGATCCCTTTTTATAACCTTATCTGATGTGTTAACAAGCTTATCTGATGTGTTAACAAGCTTATCTGATGTGTTAACGAGCTTATCTGATGCGTATGAGATTATATGATGTTTTTACAAGATTATATGATGGGTTAACGAGATTATATGATTTGTTAACGAGTTTATATGATGTGTTAACGAGCATATATGATGTGTTAGCGAGCATGTATGATGTGTTAACGAGCATATATGTTGTGTTAACAAGCATATTATGATGTGTTAACAAGCTTATATGATGTGTTAAGAGATTATATGATGTGTTAAAGAGATTATATGATGTGTTAACAAGCTTATATGCTGTTTTAACAAGCTTATATGATGTGATAACGAGATTATATGATGTGTAAAAAAGAGATTATATGATGTGTTAATGAGCTTATATGATGTGTTAACGAGATTATATGATGTGTTAACGAGCTTATCTGATGTGTTATTGAGCTTATATGATGTGTCAAATACATTATAGGATGTGTTTACGAGATTATATGATGTGTTAATGAGCTAATCTGATGTGTCAAAGACATTATAGGATGTGTTTACGAGATTATATGATGTGTTAACGAGATTATATGATGTGTTAATGAGATTATATGATGTGTTAACGTGCTGATATGATGCATTAACGAGCTTATGTGTTAACGAGCATATATGACGTGTTGACGAGCTTATGATGTGTTAACGAGATTATATGATGTGTTAAAGAGCTTATAAAATACTGACGAGTTAACGAGATTATATGATGTGTTAACGGGATTATATGATGTGTAATGAGCTAATCTGATGTGTTAAAAAGATTATATGATGCGTTTACGAGATTATATGATGTGTTGAGATTATAATTGTTATCTAGCTTATATGATGTGTTAATGAGCTTATATGATGCATTAACGAGCTTATATGTGTTAACGAGCATATATGATATGTTGACGAGCTTATGATGTGTTAACGAGAATATATGACGTGTTAACGAGCTTATATGATGTGTTTACCAGATTATATGACGTGTTAATGAGCTTATATGATGTGTTAACGAGATTATATGATGTGTTAAAGAGCTTATAAAATACTGATGTGTTAACGAGATTATATGATGTGTTAACAAGCTTATCTGATGTGTCAAATACATTATAGGATGTGTTTACGAGATTATATGGTTTAACGAGATTATGTGATGTGTTAACGAGATTATCAGATGTGTAATGAGCTAATCTGATGTGTTAAAAAGATTATATGATGTGTTTACGAGATTATAAGATGTGTTAACGAGCTTATATAATGTGTTAAAGAGATTATATGATGTGTTTACGAGATTATATGATGAGTTTACGATATTATATGATGTGTTAACGAGCTTATATGATGGTTAATGAGCTTATCTGATGTGTTCATGAGCTTATCTGATGTGTTAGATTATATGATATGTTGAGATTATATGATGTGTTGAGATTATATGATGTGTTGAGATTATTTGATGTGTTTTAAAATGAGCTTATCTGATGTATTAAGGAGATTATATGATGTGTTTACCAGATTATATGATGTGTTAATGAGCTTATATGATGGTAATGAGCTTATCTGATGTGTTAAAGAGATTATATGATGTGTTAAAGAGATTATATGATGTGTTGAGATTATATGATGTGTTAATGAGCTTATCTGATGTATTAAGGAGATTATATGATGAGTTTACGATATTATATGATGTGTTAACGAGCTTATTTGATGGTTAATGAGCTTATCTGATGTGTTAAAGAGATTATATGATGTGTTAAAGAGATTATATGTGTTGAGATTATATGATGTGTTGAGATTATATGATGTGTTAACGAGCTTATCTGATGTATGGAGGATTATATGATGTGTTTACCAGATTATATGATGTGTTAACGAGCTTATATGATGGTTAATGAGCTTATCTGATGTGTTAAAGAGATTATATGATGTGTTGAGATTATATGATGTGTTAATGAGCTTATCTGATGTATTAAGGAGATTATATGATGTGTTTACCAGATTATATGATGAGTTTACGATATTATATGATGTGTTAACGAGCTTATATGATGGTTAATGAGCTTATCTGATGTGTTAAAGAGATTATATGATGTGTTGAGATTATATGATGTGTTAATGAGCTTATCTGATGTATTAAGGAGATTATATGATGTGTTAACAAACATAATATGATGTGTTAACTAACTTATATGATGTGTTAACGAGATTATATGATGTGTTAACGCGACAAAAAACTCCCATTTCATTTCAAAAGACGAGACAAAAAAGAAACTAACCTTCTCCCGCATGGATTGGTTGTACATACTTCACAAAGTTCAGGGATACCTGAAACCAACAATAAAATATACTGGTCATTGTGATTATGGATTCAGGCAAGTACGTATTTGATCTATCTGAAACCAATTTTTAAACATCTTTCTGGGACCCTATATATTGCATTTTCTTCAAAATTCCACTGCATTGTGACTTCAATTACATGCACAATGCACATCGTGTTGTACTGCTTCATGAACAGACTAATGAATAAGTAGTTATATAGGGGGAGATAACCAAGTGTTTTCTTGAATCTGGGCAATAGCTAATGAAATAGGTATAAACAGTGTTTAAGTCATTTTCAGCAAATTTAGGACTATATTTGACGGTCGTTTTTTTTTAATGGTGGAGGCAGACCACCCACTTTTTCCTGCGAAGAACCAGAACTGTATACCTCACGCCATCCGTCAGATTCGACACTTTCTCATTCTACAGTGGGATTCTAACTGACAGTGGTAAGAGGCAAGAAGTTTTCAAATGCAGTGTCTTATCATCCCTACCAAGGAAGCATAAAATAAACCCTTTTATCATTTATATTAAATAACAACACTAATTTTCTGCAATTGCTCGTAAGAGTTATAAAATATTAAGATGATTTGTTTGTATGGTGATTTACGTGGTGTTATACGACGGTCGATTTTTTGTGGTGGAGGCAGACCACCCACTTTTCCTGGGTAGAACCAGTACCGTACTCCTCCCGCCATCCTTAAGAATTGACACTTCCTCACTTACAAGTCGAGCTCCCAGTGGGATTCGAACCCGCAGCGGTGAGAGGCGAAGGGTTCCAACGTAACGTTGTTAAGCATTCGGCCACGGAGACACTCCAATTTTAAGATGATATACTGTATGACATATTTGAATATGCATAGCAAACCATATGCATAATGTTCTCTGAGCATTGTGAATCACGCATACCATAAACCTGGTGCTCTTTGGCTTTAATAGAACATACGCCTGATGTTTCTTAAAGAAACTAACCTGCCAAATAACGGCAAAATTACACTACACAACCGTTTATCACAAGATAGAACCAATGGATGCTCCCCAAATAAAGGTACACATGAGAAATACAATCGGATGGAAAATGTAGAATGAGTTGAGCTTACAAGCTGTATGTTTTTTCAAAAATTGCGAAGTCCCGTAATTCCGGCCATTTTTTTTTTTAACCAAAACTTCCTGAAAATATAAGCTACTAGAAATAATACTGATACTTCCTATAAAGTTTCATGGATATAACATGAAAAACTTAGGAGGACTTAAGCGGAAAAGCTTTAGAATTAAAAAACTTCATGTCCAGTTACTCTGCCAAAAATCTTTCAACCGTAACATCCTGAAATTATGCACTATTAGGCAAAATACTGATACTTCCTGTGAAGTTTCATGAAAAATGGATGAAAAAGATAGGAGTTAGGTGGACAAGGTTTAAATATAGAAAAACTTCTAAGTCCCATAACTCAGCCAAAAATCATTCAACTGGAACCTCCCGACAATATGCTACTAGACATCATACTGATACTTCCTATAAAGTTTCATGAAAATCGAATGAAAAACGTAGAAGGAGTTAAGCAGACAAGGTTTACATTCGAAATATTTCAAACACCCGTAACTCGGCCAAAAATCATTCAAACCGGAACCTCTCGACACAATGCACTACTAGACCTCATACTGATACTTCCTATAAAGTTTCATAAAAATCGGATGATAAACGTAGGAGGAGTTAAGCGGACAAGAAAATGGGACATAGGGATGAACGTACATATGCATGGACGGACGGATGGATGGACTTAATGGCAACTATATCCTGCCCGGAAACTTTAAGTGGACAAGAAAACGGTAAAATTTCAGGGAGATGAAAACTCTATCCAGGTGTGCAGGTCATATAATAATGTATATGTGGCGATTAACAGTATAGGTTTATTCACAGGTTTTTAAAATACTCTCACTGAATATGCGTAAAATAAATTATGATTTGGTAACTCTTAATTGGAAGCTCCAGTTCTGGGGTTTGACCTGGCTGGTTAAAGCCATTTATATTGTGTCTATAGGTTTAGCTTCTCAAAATATGTAAGTTTTATATATATACGAGGGTTGTCTAAGAAGTGTGTGGACTTTTCTCATAAGTGTTGTATTAGTTGAAAGAATTGTCTCATATTTACGTAAAACAAACTTTGGTCTTTGTTTTTTAAAATAAATAGAACATTAATTTGTTTTCATCAATAATACACACTTAACGCGTTTCCATGGAAACCATATAGGTTCCATTCGGTGCACGTCAAATTTCCGTCACTTATTACAACCAATAGATCCTTTTCAATGATCAAAACTACAATTGTCACTGGACCGTATGACGCGGGAAAACGTCTGCCCGTAACGCGACGTTACGACGTCATTTCCTGTTATTTTGAAGTTTGTAACGGTTTCCGGAGCTGGGATACTGTAAAATATCATCAATTGGTATTAACCCGTTACCCGTTAAACATGACGTCAACAGGTGATGTGAAATTGCGGGCAGTGATACAGTTTGGCGAAGATCTCGGGAAAACTCCAACGCAAACTTTCAAATTGATCCAAGAGTCGGGATGGAAATGTAGCAGATCTTTAGTGTTCAAATGGTCGCCAATCTATCGCCGATGATGAGCGTTGTGGCCGCTCTCCAACGTGAGATCAACGATGGTAGAGAAAGTGAAAGGAACGGTTTACGAAGATAGGCGCTTTACTCTCAGAAAGTTAGCTGCTGAACTGTGCACTTCCAAGGATACTGTTCACAGAATACTTAAAGATGAACTTCATATGTGTAAAGTAAGTGCTAGATGGGTACCGAGACTTTTATCCGGCGATCATGAAAGCAGGCGTGTGTCATGTTTAGGTAGGACATGTGTTGACGTCAAAGATGACGTTATCCAACACTTTAGCGTGCGCCGGCTAAACAATAGAGATCTGTTATAATTGAATGCCAAATATTTATAGCATAATGTTTCGAGTATATGCAATTTATACTGCTTCTCGAGGGCCGCAGGCAGCATAAATCGCATACGAGAAAAATATGCTATAAATGTTTTGTACCAGAAAAGCACTCCTATCCTATTTGGTCTGATATCACAATTTTGAAGACAGTTCCGGTAGTGTTAGCAGTTTCAGTACGAGTTTCTTAGCCTAGCCACATAGCAATGATATTCAGAATTGGTACTGAAGAACTTGTCAAAGTTATTAATAATTAGGCACCCACATATTGCCATCTTATTCATCAGCCTTTGCAGAGGTTTGTAAGACCGATCAGAGTGGCAGAAATTTTATTTTCACCTTGTTGTTTTTAAAACCAACAGTTTCATCCGTACTGAAGAGTATTGTCTTTGCTAAATCTTGATTACAATAGTTACATGGCACACCCCTTTTAGCATTGGTCATTACTCTGAATCGGCCTCGATGCATTCCTGCCTTTTGCTATTGTCCTGTCTCTCGTTTCAAGTCTAGTATCACTCACACAACTGGTGTACAATGGTCTTTCTAATATATATATCGTTACGGAGACACCTGGAAATTTACCTTATTATATAATGAATGCGCAACTTTAAATCTTATAACACATGCATAACTTATAACACGTTATACAACTGCATAATATACATGCAGCTCAGTTTAGGTATTCGCAGGCTTCTCAGCAGGTTGTTACCAGGAGCGAAATCGACCTATGTCATCGTGTGGCGAGGTGAATGGCCCCGCACTTCGTCATCGAGTATGATTGGCGGCTCCCAGCAGCCCAGGGGGAACGAACCGAGGGCCCGACGCATTGGGTGTACAGTTATACTGGCATAGCTATGGTGATATGTGCTTGGGTGATTTGCAAGCAAAGTTGGGGGATGATTGACGTCAGTCCAACCAACTCCATTTGTTTGTTCATTTTGGCGGCTATGACTCAGTTTTTTGTGCACAGTAGACAAGCGGTTGCAAAGTTGTTGAACTTTTTACCAGTGAGCTATCAGTTGTTCCAGTATCTTGTTAGGCATTTTGTTTAGATTCTCAAGTGTCGCTATACCAAATTAGACGTTGTGGCATTGAACAACGCACGCGTGTCTCACCACATACTATGATATCCCATCTGTATGTTTCGGTGTTGACACGTCCAGGTTGGGAAACCAATGCCTCACTCCTCCTGAACAAATGGCGCCAGTCCAAGTAATGTTCCTTTGGAAGTTATATAAAGCACATTAATTTTGAATTTTCTTTGGATGTGAGGGATTCGCTTTTGCCAAAATAAATTTTTTTTGGCAGTGGCATTATCAAAATTTCATTTCATTTTGATTGCTGCTCTGTGGCATTATCAAAATTTCATTTTGATCGCTACCATATGGCCGTCAGCGAATCCTTCAATTCAGTGAAATCAAATTTAATGACAGTTACTAATTTTATAATTAGCAAATTTCAATGTAATACTGACCACTGTTCCCCAGGGTCGGGATTACAGCATGAAATCTTAAGCCTTTTGAGGCTTATTGTTGGTGCATCTAGTTTGGTCGTGCATATTATTGTAAACTTTAGAAAAAATGATTAAATGAAGAAACATTTTATTTTAGAATAAGAGTTTGGAATAAACATTTCATTAAGCCTTTTGGGGCTTCACTAGGTATAAGGCTGTCGGGCCATGCCCTCTTTTGTTCTAGCCTATTGGGGCTTCATTTTTTATTTAAGCCTATTGGGACTTCTTTAAGGGTATGAGGCTTATGGGCCATGCCCTCTTTTGTAGAACATGTTAAGGGCTGCCATGATATATAGCCGGCAGCCCGCTATTTGGAGCCGCGCCCAATATTTGACATAACAATTTAATAAATGATCAAGCAATTTAATAAATGATATTATTTTATTTTGTGTTTGTCAAGTTGGTGCCTTCCTAATAACATAACATATACTTAATGTACTTTGGGACATAATGAATATTGCATAACATACCATATGCCCAATGTGTCTTGGGAAATACTAAATAATGCATAACTTACCATATGCCCAATGTTTCTTGGGAAATACTGAATAATGCATGACATACCATATGCCTGATGTTTCTTAAAGGGAATGTTGCGCCACAACCAAACCATCTTTATTATTGAGAGTTCTGAAATACTTGAATAAGGGTGAAAGAATTATCAAAATCGGATGATAAACAAAGAAGATATGATCATTTGAAGTTTCTGTTAAAACGGATATGGAAGTGGCCATTTTGAGAGCTATGACATCACGGTTCTAAATGACCATATATGGAATATTTATAAATATGAAAATTTACTGATTTATAGGGAAAAAATATCAGCAATTGTATGAAAAATATGTAATACTTAATGGCAATAATGGTTGATATCACCAGTAGAAAAAATCATTCATTTGCAGTGATTTTATTTGTTTTAAATGATATTTATCAATATTCCATATATGGTAATATGGAACTATGACGTCATAGTTCTAAAAATGGCGGCTCCCATATTTGTTTTAGAACAACCTTTAAATGGTCATATCTTTTTTGTTTATCATCCGATTTTGATAATGTTTCACCTTTTTCCAAGTTCTTCAGAACTCTCAGTAATAGAGTTTATTTGGCTGTGGCGCTACATTCCCTTTAATAAAACATGCAACAACATACCATGAGCCTGATGAACTTTGGGTAATAATGAAATATGCATAACATACCATATGCCTGATGTTTCTTAATAAAATATGCATAACATACCATATGCCTGATGAACTTTGGGACATAATGAAATATGCATAACATACCATATGCGTGATGTACTTGGGGCATAATGAAACATGCATAACATATGTCCGATGTTTTTCAGGAAATAATGAAATATGATAATACCAGATGTATTTGTGACAGAATGATACATACCGTATTGTTTCTAATTAGCGCCCCCGAGGGCGTTACATTTTCTGAAAGGGGGCCACTTATTAGAACGCTTTTCGAAAGCCAGTACACATTTTAATTTCCTTATATAATGCTAAAAAATGTTGTTACTGAAATATGGAATTAAATTCATAAGTGTGTGTATACTGTTTCTTGGATGTTAACCATTTTTCTTGGATATTAACCACTTTAATACCTCAAGGTAAGAATTATTTTTTTTAAAGTTGGGATGGGTGGGGGGGCTAATCAGAAACAATACGGTAAGTAACTTACCATATGTCTGAGCTCCTTGAGATTCCTACAGGCATAGTGGAAAATACTGAGCACCAGGTTGACATACATGTTGTAGAAACCGCCAGGGTAGTCGTCTGGGCAGTCAGCACACATTATCTCGACCAACTCATCTGTAATATAAAAGAAAAATATCTAAAATCTGATTGTTACTTTCCCCAACCCCTCTTTAAAAGGAAATTGAAGTATTTATCAAGCACTGAAATGACTACCTCGATTCATTAACCCAGTATCTTTTTTGAATTTAAACCTGCTTGCATATACCATATTTCCCCTAACAGAAGTGCACCCCAACTTTTCTTTAGAAGTCTTTCCTTCATAGAAAATATATATATATTTATTTTTTTTAAAAAAAGGGACTATTTCTAATTTGGGTTATTATCCTTAAAAGTAGTTCTTTGCCAGATTGTATAACTCAAAACTAAAAAAATAATAATAAGAGCACCCCCTTTGCTTTTTGCATAGCGCCCGGAGACTACTATATGGGGAAATGCGGTTATTAAATATTAAGGTTATCAAAGGTGAAGTTTACAGTTTTTCTTTGCTATTTTACCATAGTTTTAAAAATATTACTAGTGCAATATAATCAACAATTAAAAATATGCAAAAATAATTGGCTCCGAACAATTCAAATAATTATAAAAATGATTTTCAAATGTGCAAGTTGCCGTATTTTACCGTGTATAGTGCGCACGCATGTATATTGCGCACCCCACTTCTCAGAGGTCAAACTTGGGTAAAAAAGTTGTTTCCGTGTATAATGTGCATCAACCATTCTTAGATGATTCATTCGCAGATGAGTTTTTCTAACTGCATCATGATAATTAAAAACAGCCAGCAGGATACGGTACAAAGAATTTAATTGTGACAAAAAGCTTGTTTGTCGCGATGTAATTTGACATTAAATAAAGTTTATGATCCTGACATTTTATTGTTATTTTTTTAACAACCAATGTTGAAAACAATTACATGATTACTGACCACATCCATAAATATGTGTAACTGTAATTGGTCTGTATACATTCGTTTTAACCAGGCGAAACCATTTTTAGTGTAGGTGTATGATATCTGAGTGGGCCTTCCCATTATCTGACAGAAACATTTACATGTTTACTGAATAACTGTCCGTTAGATCAAAGGAACTACCTCACCCTCAAAACTTAGACTGCTCTGCCATTTTGATAACCCTACGCTGTGGAAAAGAATGTACGGATTGCCGCTGTGACATCATGCCATTACTCGTCGGCTGCATATAACATATAAATAGAAAACACACGTTGATTCTTACGGATGGCGGGAGGTGTACATTACTAGTTCTACCCAGGAAAAGTGGTGTGCCTCCATCACAAAAAATCGACCATCATATATAACCTTGCATGTTTTGAAAATGACGTAAAACACCATACACACCAACAAAGCAGGTTGATTTGTATACCAAGAAACGATTGTCAACACAATTTTATACCGATTTAGTTTAGAGTTTTCATTAATATCATCTAAACTTGCATTATTTTCAATTAATAAGAGGTACAGAATTTAACATAATTAAGTCAAAGCAATAATGAATGCATAAAACATTCTCTTTCTAATGACCATAGGTCTATGTAATGACATGTTAATTATTTTACCAACAGGGTATTAATATTAATGTATACATTTTTGGTAATTATCTTTGTCATTTTTATATTCAAATTACTACACTCTCAGGGATTAAAATATATCACCGCTCTATCAGACTGGGCTTTCCCATTGTAATGTAAACACAGATCCACTGTATTCTATTGATAAGACTATCAGTAGATCTAATGTATTCTATTGATAAGACTGTCGGTAGATCTACTGCATTCTATTTATGATAGACTGTTTTTTGCAGACACTTGATTCAGATTACAGGGACATTCTCCTATGTGTGAAAATTGGTTTATTACTGTCCTTGTTCTGTTTGAAAAACACAGCATGTGCAGTGCAACAGTCTAACTCAAAACTATCTAAAGGGTCTCGCAGACAAGTAATGTTGGTCAATTTCATGGAGAAATAGAAATAACCCACTCAACCCCTATTTAAAATGTGCCTGTACTGTAGCAGTTAGTTCGGGTTGCTAATAGATTAGCGGATAACAAAACTGTTCACCATTTATTGAAATTCTACGACAAATATGCAAATATCTTCTGTAATAGATCTCATACATGCCAAATACATTTAGAAGTTCAGATGCGTAGAAATTAAATCACGAGTGCGTTAGCATGAGTGATTTAATTATTCGCATCTGAACGACTAACTTATTTTATTCATCGATAAAATACAGGTACATATTTATTATTTAGATTCTAACACAACAATAACCCCATTGTTTACGCTATTGTTGGGGCACTATATATTATCTCGGAGGTCAAGGTAATCAGGTTGCTATGTTTACAGGCTGTTCCATTGGGCGCCCCCGTATGCAAAGTTCTGCGTTTCGATACACTAGTAATCACGTGACAAACAATTAAGTCATAGCTTACGTCATATAGCTTGCGCTGTATGACGTCAAACGTTCTCACCTTGTTCAAGATGCTTATTAATGTTATATGTACTGATGCATATGATGGGTTTATATATGGGTGTTCACGGTTTGGGAGAATAGCAAGTTTGTTGTAATTAACATTTCATTAACATTACTGTTGAGTTTGTCTTCGTGATGTATATTGACCAAGTGACGTCATGTAACGTGGCGCTTCCAACGGATGAAATATAGGTGAGGAATTAATCGAACAGCTGTATTTTATCGTAGAATAACATACAGCTGTCTCTCTTCTTTGTGTATATGAAAGACTGTGGAGGTCGTGTTAGAATGAAGAATTGTGTGTCTCTTTAAAACATGATTATTAATATTTGGTTTTCTTTTGTCATATCTTACAATGTAAAAAGCCTACACATTCACATTAATCAAAATGAATGAATAAATGAATGGTGTTTTACAGCAAGTCGACACATAAACAGGTAATATTGTGCGCAAAAACTGATGAAAGATGAAGAAATGAAATAGCAATTAAAAATTAGATGAGGGACGATATGGTAGTAATATAAGCTATATATGTAAATCAACAAATGCCCGTCAACGGGTATATAAACAAGTAAATATATATAAGAACATATTATGATGATTTATATAGGATCAAAGGCTACACATTCCAACAAGATGTGTTTGACCGTTAACGGTGCAAAGCAGGGTTTACATTCTGGTAATTGCTCACCTTGTAATAAATATGAATGAGTATAACATGTATGCCCTATCCTGCACTGGGCTAATTGAATGGAGTAACGGTTTAATTGAATGGAGTTTATTGTTAACTGACAAAACCCAAGTGGCTTTCCAGGAGTTACGAATATAAGTGTTAATACAACTTTTAAAATCGGTATAAGGTTATTTGGCATTAGATATATGTAAACCTCATGCTGTTTTAGCAGCACTATCAGCTCTATCATTACCACGTATTTCTGAATGGTTTGGAAGCCAGCAGAAAATAATAACATTATCAACTATATGAGAATTGTACTTTTCTAAAAGTTGAAGCACAACTGGGTTTTCACGTTTCATAATTTTATTACCAAAGGCTTGAAGAGATGAAAGGGAATCAGAAAATGTTACAAAATGGTCATCATCAGATTCCTGAATATAGTTTAAGGTTTACCACCACTAATTACATGTAAACCTCCGAGGTGTAGTCGAATGTAGTTCCTATAATAAAAAGTAATCCCTCCTTTTTTGAAGGAAATGGGCATTATAAGTAGAGGAAAACTGCCCATTTCTATTCGATTTTGTGGTTGTATGTATAAGAAGCGTATTAATAGGTTTTACAGGTTCATTGATGAACATTTTCGAAATTTTGACTATGCTTACACTTTGTGATCAATGAAAATAGTCAATCAATGAAAACAGCTGTACTATTGGCCTATCTAGTAAACAAACAAGAACTTTCTTACATGTCTTGTGAGCCCACCTTTTCTAGTGATATTTCAAGTGGAAACTTAGTTTTCTATATGAACATTACACTCCTGCATTATCCATACCTGAGTTGAATTTGCAGCAAATCATTAATATGTGACACTTTAACATTGGTGTCTATGGGGAAAATAATTAGTGGTTTCATACCTTAAGGCAAGTTCAATTGCTCTTTATGCTGTGTTTGTGAACACTATCTTATCTCCATCTTTAGGACCATCTGCGTATATTTGCTTTGAAAGACAGCAGGGCCTGCTCTAGTATAACTTATCTCGATGTAATATTTCCTTACAGGTATTTTAAGCAAGCAATTGTTGGGGCGGCATTTGAATTAAAATGCCTTTCATGTGAATCATATTTAAAGGCAGAAATTAGGCTTATCAATGCGTAACATAAAACAGTCGACAAAGTTTTGTGGAATTTGTAGGGTGCTTTATGTCATTTTCAACACGTAAGGTTACATATGACGATCAATTTTTTTGTGTCGGAGGCAGAACACCCACATTTTTTGAGTAGAACCAGTCCTGTACTCCTCCCACCATCCGAAAAAATCGACACATCCTCACTTACAAGTTGAGCTCCCAGAGAGAGGCGAGAAGGTTTACAACGCAAAGTTGTTAACCTTTCGGTCATGGAGATGGTGGAAACCTTATAACTTATGTAATTAGGCAATCAAACAGAATAAAACTTCGCAATCTATCCGAAATAAATAGTTTCAATACAATTTCGCGAAAATTGGTTCGAACTAACATATTTTAATAGTTGTATCACAGGTACACTGTGCTTATGCATAAAGCAGAACTCAATTTGGATTAAGTATTTGCCATCTAATCAGTCCTCAAGAATAACAAGATACTCCAGTATTGCATGGCAATACATGATGTCCCCTACCGGTCAGAAGTTTGACAGTAAATGTTTTTTGTTGGACCTATTTTTAGCTGTTGCGGCCATCTTGAATTTCCGGCCAACCTGAAATTTTTAAAGGATCAACTAGACATCAAGAGCAACATTCCTGTGAAGTTTCATGAAAATAGTTTCAGAAGAGTAGTCGCTACAAGATTTTACTATATATGTAAATAAAGATGGCCGCTGCAGCCATTTTTAATATCGAATCAAAATGATTTTCAACAAGGACCAACATCATGTCATGCTGATCATTTTAGAAAAAGTCCCGTATCAATATCACTTTTTTTAAGAAGTTGTCGCTACAAACTTTTTCTTTAAAAATCTATTTTTAGCTTTGGTGGCCATTTTGAATTTCACATCAACATGAATTTATGCTAGGATCAACTAGACATCATGGGCAACATTTCTGTAAAGTTTCATGAAAATACATCCAGTAGTTTCAGAGGAATAGTCGCTACAAACTAAAGTTTACGGACAGACGAACAGAGGGACAGACAGATGGACGACGGACACCGCACCATGGCATAAGCTCTGCCGATCTCTGATCAGTCAAACTAATAATACAACAAGTAATAACAAGAGGTCAATGACCTTGAAGCTCTACTGATTGATTTTGATTTCAGGAAGTAGTGACTACAAACTTGATTTTTGAAAATCTATTTTTAGCCGTGGCGGCCATCTTGAATTTCCGGCTGACCTGAAATTTTGCTAGGATCAATTAGACATCAAGAGCAACATTCCTGTTAAGTTTCATGAAAATCTGTCAAGTAGTTTCAGAGGAGTAGTCGCTACAAGTTTTCATTATATAACTCTATGTAAACAAAGATGGCCGCTGTAAGCAATGTTTAACGTCGAATCAAAACGATTTTCGACAAGGACCAACATCATGTCATGCTTATCATTTTAGAAAAAGTCCCATATCAATATCCCTTAGAGTTTTCAAGAAGTAGTCGCTACAAACTTATTTTTTAAAAACCTATTTTTAGATTTGGCGGCCATCTTGGATTTCACATCAACAAGAATTTTTGCTAGGATCAACTAGACTTCATGGGCAACATTTCTGTAAAGTTTCATGAATATCCATCCAGTAGTTTCAGAGGAGTAGTCGCTACAAATAAAAGTTTGGACAGACAGACGGACGACGCACCACGGCATAAGCTCTGCTGATCTCTGATCAGTAGAGCTAAAAACACATAAACAAAGAAATTAACATCAATTTCAAGTCGTGTATTAATATATAACTTTATTTGAAGGAAAGTAACTATAGAATACTTATAGGGTACAAAGATAGACACATTAAGCTCCCTTATTCAGCTGTATAACTAACTACTGAATACTGATAGCATAACAACCACAATTTTGGCAATATCACTAAATAAAACTGTGTGCAAAATCTCCATACGCTCCTCTACCTATGTATCAAGTTTTATGACAATATCTTTTATGGTTTTCAAGTTATAGCATGATCCTATTTTATGTGTAATTTTTTTACTGTTTTGTTGCCATAGCAACCACGATTTTGGCCATATCAACAAAATTAAATAACGTGCATAATCTCTTTATGCCCCTCTACCATACGTAAAGAGTTTCATGAAAACATCTTTTATACTTTTTAAGTTATCGCAGGATCCAGTTTTCTGGATGGACTTTTTTTTTTACTATTTTGTTGCCATAGCAACCACGATTTAGGCTTATCAACAAAATTAAATAGCGTGCATAATCTACTTATGCCCCTGTACCATATGTAAAAAGTTCCTGAAAATATATTTCATACTTTTTAAGTTTTCGCAGGATCCAGTTTTCCGGACGGACCGACGTTTTATTTACTATTTAGTTGCCATAGCAACCATGATTTTGGCATATCAACAAACTTAAATAAGAGCATCAAGAATTGCAGGGCAATCCATAGTCCCCCACCGGCCCAGACAAACATGTTTCAGACATTTTCTACGATGGAGGTCAAAGGTCAAGGTCACAATGACCTTATTTTAGTATGTGACACAGGGCTATCCCAAGATGTATTCACATACCAAGTTTGGTATCTCTTTAATGTTACAGTATTGAAAATATGGTCCGGACAAGCATTTTCTATGACAGAGGTCACAGGTCAAGGTCACAGTGACCTTTTTTTGGTACGTGACAAACCGCTATCCCAAGATGTATCCACATACCAAGTTTGGTATCCCAAAGTCTTATAGTATTGAAAATATGGCAAGGACAAGCATTTCGACGGACGGACAGACAGGGTGCAAACCTATAGTCGCCCCCGGGACCGTGGGGGACTAATAACGTGCATAATCTCCTTATGCCCCTCTACCATATGTGAAAAGTTTCATGAAAATATCTTTTATACTTTTTAAGTTATCGCAGGACGGACTGACGGACAGACGGGAGGTAAACCTATATATATATACAGTCCACTCTCAGTAACTCAACTCGCTTTAATACTTCGAATTTCCGCTTAAGTTGAATTTTTGTCACGGTCCCAATTTTATTCATTCTATTTTTATGCAATTTGACTTCTTTTAAGTCAAATTTCAATAAGTCGAATTATTCGCTAATACAAACTATATTTCTGGTCCCAAACAGGAATCTATACAGTAATTTACACTCGCTAATACGAAGTTTGATTGAAGTGCTGAATGCAAGTTTGATCAAACACAAGTGGCATTGAAGTTGATTGCGAAGAAAACAAAAGGTGATAATTGCTGACATGATTTGACCTGTGAAATAATTAAATCATTGTGATATGTTTGTTAATTTATGTTCTTATCTCTGATTTTCATGGTAAATTAAGGCTTGTTATCGAGGAAGTTTGTTTACGATAATTGAAAACAAAGGCCATCAAGTGGGTTAAAGCAATTATAAGAATTATACTAATTTGACATGGACGAAACGTATAAGTTGTGAAAATATTGTGTCATTGTATACATGTCTTTCTATGTTTTTAATAAAATATGAAATCATAAATATTTTGCTGATTTATTTAATTACCAAAACATTTTCTTATACGGCTTTAACATGCTACTCCCGAATATACAAACTGACAAAACGAAAGTAGCATGCTGTAATACAGGTCTCAAATTTGAGCGTGGTAATAACAATCAGTAATTTATGTAATTGCATTTTCCTGTTTGACCTGAATGAAATTATAACAGTAAAGAAACATATTCATAAACATATATGAAGGAAGAAAACATGTATTTCATTAAAAGTCAGCTAATATCGGTAATATATATGTATAGTGTAAAACTGGTGGGTGGGGTAATAAAATTGAAGACAAGTCTACCAAAATCGTTTAATTCGAACTTCGGATAACTCGGAACTTTTCTCCCGATCCCTTAAAATTCGAGATACTGAGTGTGGACTATATATAAATATAAACCTAAATCCGGTGACAAACCAATAGGGGACTAATAACAATCCATGAAAGCTTTTGAAGTGAAAGCCACATGAAGATCATCATAGAGTGGAATAAACAGTGCAGCTAAATATTCTTTAATATTGTGTAGGAATTCAGGTTGCAACATTACACAAGTTTAGAGTGGAAAATTCTAAGTCAAACAAAGGGCCATAATTCTGTAATAAATTAGGCAATCAACATGTGTGATGTAGAGGGACATAAGGTCATCAGTTGTTATGTGTATATGAAGTCTGGGAACAATCCAGTGGAAACTGTTCGAGAAAAGTAATAAAAATGTGTTACTTGACTGGACATGATGGAATGAGACGTGACATTACAGACGGCATGATTCCTATATAGCAGTTTTCAGAATTATCCTTGTTTTTGCAAGAAAATATAATTTCATATCATTTTTGTTCAGTACACAACTGTGTTTTTTTTTATAACTTTACCAATATAACTTGTTCTACATACACAAGCGTCTCCTTGGCCGAGGGGATAATGCGTTGTAAACCTTCTCGTCTCTCACCGATGCGGGTTTGATCCCACTGGGAGATCAACTTGTGAGGAAGTGTCGATTCTTACGATTGGCGAGAGGTGTACAGTACTGTTTTTACAATAGCCTTTGTGTCCTCCCAGGCTAAGGGTTAACTATATGACGCAGTGCTGCAAGTTTTGTTCAAATCTGCCAAAAACTGTAAGAGGAGTCGGGTAGACAAACGTGTCAGTCTTCTGAATGCAATATATAGTGTTTTTTATTTATTCAAAGGGCCACAGCTCTGTAACAGAGCGTTGAAAATGAAATCCAGACAATATGCGCATTAGCACCCTTCATGGTAATGTAGGAGGAGTTGAGCAGACACGCTTTACACTTGGAAACTTCAAAGTAGAGTTTATTTCTGCACTAACCTTTGCTGTAGTCTGGAAAGTGTATGACGAATGGTTCACAAAATCCCGTCCCATACCTGAACTTTTCCCATACTATTTCTGACACTAGTATTACGCACATGTTCAGTCCAGTCTGAAATTATATCGGTACGAAATAGGGCGGCAATCTGCACTTTAGATATCATTTTGTTGATTTCCATCGTAACACTTCAAGAATATTGATGCATTTTCCATGTTAGTTCAAAATAGTATATAACAATTTAATTCCTTAGGAGTCAATGGTTAGAACTATTTATCAGAGGGAGTTACTACTGACCGAGAAGGGTACTATTGCACGAGACGGCATCACTCACAAGGATAAATAGTTCTAATCCATTGACTCCTAAGGCATTAAGGGCTATTGGTCAGCCATCTTTGAAAAGAAAATCCAAAATGGATGGGGTATGGTTAATTGAAATTTTCATCCAAATGCATATTATAGGCATGAACATTGTCAATGATATAATAGATGACATTAATGCAACACTATTGATGTGAACATAATATCAGAAACAATATTTATTTGGCAGAAATAGTGCCCTTTATATTCGAAAAGTTTAGTGCAATTTTACTCTAAGATGTGTCCAGATCTAAGACGTGACGTCACTTGACACACATCCACTATTGCACGGTCATGTGACGTCACTGACACAGATCCACTATTGCACGGTCATGTGACGATTTGCTGTTTTTAAAAAAAAGCGTGTCAATGACAATGATGTGCTATCGCATGCTAAATTTACTATTGGACGGTCACGTGATGAACTATTGAACGGTTGGCATATTTCCAGTGAGAATGGTCAAAACTATTTAATCACACGTGACTGCTTCTAGACCAATGAATAACGCTTATATGTTATGATACATAATAATTTACAATGGCTGAATGGTGTTGATGTCATTGTCAGCACATTTTAGGCTATATGTGACGGCCGAGTTTAGTGGTGAAGATAGACAACCCACTTTCCTGGGTAGAACCTGTACTGTATACTCTCGCCATCCATAGGAATCAATGCTTTCTCACATACAAGTCGCACACCCAGTGGAATTCGAGCTGGGCCATTGTGTGGACTACTATGCTGAATTAAGCTAAATTGGGTTTTAAGGCACACCTGTAGTAGACACTCAATTTACGATGGAGCCACGTTTCCAAGTTTCCATATGCGGTGTCATGATAAAGACCTTGAATGAGCATGATAAAATATGACAAAACAGAAATCAGAAAAGGGTAGTAGCGATACAAGTTTTAAAATTCCATTGTCAGAAAATGAACAAACTAGCCATATATTTCATCCTGACATATCGATACAGAAACTTAGTAATGAAAGCATAAATATTTTTATAACCTTTTTTAACGTTGAGTATCAGAATTGAATTAATTTTGCCTAACAAAAAAGATGCCAAAAGAGATGCAAGGGACACACAAACATTATGCCACATTCTTATTGTTATTAATAAATTAAAACTTAAAAGATAAATTGCTTTTCAATAAATTTAGATCAAAAATGCCTTGAATTGTTAACATATTCATATATTTCCATTGTCTAGAGGCACCACTCACCAGTTCTTGTAACCTTAGAAACGCTGGCAGGATGTTGGCCTCCATGTCACGTAGACGCTCAGCTTTGTCAAGCACCTGAAAAAATGTTAAGATACATGAAATGTGAATTATTTCTCGCTTTGAACTGCTACAACTTGATATACAGAATAATGAATATCCTCTTAGCGTTTTTCTTCCTTTGTTTATTATAAATTGTTAACTGGCAGTGGAGGTGAATGGAATGGAATGAATGGTGTTTTACGGCACGTCAACACATAAATAGGTCATATTGTGCGCAAAAATTGATAAAAAATGAAGAAATGAAGTATTAATTAACAAGAGGTCAATGACCTTGAAGCTCTACTGATTGATTTTGATTTCAGGAAGTAGTCGCTACGGACTTGTTTTTGAAAATCTATTTTTAACCGTGGCGGCCATCTTGAATTTCCGGCCGACCTGAAATTTTGCTATGATCAATAAGACATTAAGAGCAACAATCCTGTGAAGTTTCATGAAAATCCGTCAAGTAGTTTCAGAGAAGTAGTCGCTACAAGTTTTCATTATATATCTATGTAAACAAAAATGGCCGCTGCAGCCATGTTTAACGTCAAATCAAAACGATTTTCGACAAGGACCAACATCATGTCATACTGATCATTTTAGAAAAAGTCCCATATCAATATCTCTTATTGTTTTGAAGAAGTAGTCGCTACAAACTTATTTATTTTAAATCTATTTTTAGCTGTGGCGGCCATCTTGAATTTCCGGCCGACCTGAAATTTTTCTAGGATCAACTAGACATCAAGAGCAACATTCCTGTGCAGTTTCATGACAATCCGCCAAGTAGTTTCAGAGAAGTAGTCGCTACAAGTATTTACTATATAACTCTATGTAACCAAAGATGGCCACTGGCAGCCATGTTTAACGTCGAATCAAAATAATTTTCCACAAGGATCTACATCATGTCATGCTGATCATTTTAGAAAAAGTCCCATATCAATATCACTTATAGTTTTCAAGAAGTAGTCGCTACAATCTTATTTTTTAAAAATCTATTTTTAGCTGTGACGGCCATCTTGAATTTCCGGCCGACCTGAAATTTTTCTAGGATCAATAAGACATCAAGAGCAACATTCCTGTAAAGTTTCATGACAATCCGCCAAGTAGTTTCAGAGGAGTAGTCGCTACAAGTTTTTACTATATAACTCTATGTAAACAAAGATGGCCGCTGGCAGCCATGTTTAACGTTGAATCAAAACGATTTTTGACTAGGATCAACATCATGTAATGCTGATCATTTTAGAAAAAGTCCCATATCAATATCACTTATAGTTTTCAAGAAGTAGTCGCTACAAACTTATTTTTTAACAAGAGGTCAATGACCTTGAAGCTCTACTGATTGATTTTGATTTCAGGAAGTAGTCGCTACAGACTTGTTTTTTGAAAATCTATTTTTAACCGTGGCGGCCATCTTGAATTTCCGGCCGACCTGTAATTTTGCTAAGATCAATAAGACATTAAGAGCAACATTCCTGTGAAGTTTCATGAAAATCCGTCAGGTAGTTTCAAAGAAGTAGTCGCTACAAGTTTTCATTATATAACTCTATGTAAACAAAGCAGCCATGTTTAAGGTCAAATCAAAACGATTTTCGACAAGGACCAACATCATGTCATACTGATCATTTTAGAAAAAGTCCCATATCAATATCTCTTATTGTTTTGAAGAAGTAGTCGCTACAAACTTATTTATTTTAAATCTATTTTTAGCTGTGGTGGCCATCTTGAAATTTTTCTAGGATCAACTAGACATCAAGAGCAACATTCCTGTGAAGTTTCATGAACATCCGTCAAGTAGTTTCAGAGGAGTAGTCGCTACAAGTTTTTACTATATAACTCTATGTAACCAAAGATGGCCACTGGCAGCCATGTTTAACGTCGAATCAAAATAATTTTCCACAAGGATCTACATCATGTCATGCTGATCATTTTAGAAAAAGTCCCATATCAATATCACTTATAGTTTTCAAGAAGTAGTCGCTACAAACTTATTTTTTAAAAATCTATTTTTAGCTGTGACGGCCATCTTGAATTTCCGGCCGACCTGAAATTTTTCTAGGATCAATTAGACATCAAGAGCAACATGCCTGTAAAGTTTCATGACAATCCGCCAAGTAGTTTCAGAGGAGTAGTCGCTACAAGTTTTTACTATATAACTCTATGTAAACAAAGATGGCCGCTGGCAGCCATGTTTAACGTTGAATCAAAACGATTTTTGACTAGGATCAACATCATGTAATGCTGATCATTTTAGAAAAAGTCCCATATCAATATCACTTATAGTTTTCAAGAAGTAGTCGCTACAAACTTATTTTTTAAAAATCTATTTTTAGCTGTGACGGCCATCTTGAATTTCCGGCCGACCTGAAATTTTTCAAGGATCAATTAGACATCAAGAGCAACATTCCTGTAAAGTTTCATGACAATCCGCCAAGTAGTTTCAGAGAAGTAGTCGCTACAAGTTTTTACTATATAACTCTATGTAAACAAAGATGGCCGCTGGCAGCCATGTTTAACGTTGAATCAAAACGATTTTTGACTAGGATCAACATCATGTCATGCTGATCATTTTAGAAAAAGTCCCATATCAATATCACTTATAGTTTTCAAGAAGAAGTCGCTTCAAACTTGTATTTTAAAACTCTATTTTTAGCTTTGGCGGCCATCTTGGATTTCACATCAACATGAATTTTTGCTAGGATCAACTAGACTTTATGGGCAACATTTCTGTAAAGTTTCATGAATATCCATCCAGTAGTTTCAGCTGTGAAGTCGCTACAAATAAAAGTTTACGGACAGACGGACAGACGGACGACGGACGCCGCACCACGGCATAAGCTCTGCTGATCTCTGATCAGTAGAGCTAAAAATCTATTTTTAGCTGTGACGGCCATCTTGAATTTCCGGCCGACCTGAAATTTTTCTAGGATCAATTAGACATCAAGAGCAACATTCCTGTAAAGTTTCATGACAATCCGCCAAGTAGTTTGAGAGAAGTAGTCGCTACAGGGGGCACTCCACAGTTTAATGTACATTTCTCAATCATCAAACACATGACAAGCGCTTAGCCTGAATCCTTGAGCAAAAATAAATCACATCATCATTGTGTCATACATTTCTTAGAAGACAATAAAATTACCCATGTTTCCATACCAAATAAAAGTATCAAAAAGCATTTTCTGTACAACTTTAGTCCCATTTCTTTAAGATTACCCCACCCCTTAAAACATGCTAAAAATGCAATTTTAGCAATATTTCAAATGTCAATAAATAAAAAAAAAAAATATTTCACACATATCAGGGTCATGTCTGCACTCATAATGCTCTTGCATATCAGGAAATGCTAAATTTTACATACCTAGTCCGGCATTTTAAAAAGTTATTCCACGCTGATCTCCTCGTCAGTGAAAATCAGCCATTTTAACTACTTTTAGGAAGTTTTTGATTGGTTCACATTTTTCTATTTATAGCCTCCAAAAAACCCAAAGAATGCATATTCCAATACACCAAAATAAACTTAGAAGTAATCAAAACTGAAAAAAACATCAAACATGTGCTTCATAATTATTATAAAGACCATCCATGGACCTAAAAGATGCTTAGTTGATTTCTTTTTGATTTACACCATGGACATTCATGCGAAACTGAGGAGTGCCCCCTTAAGGGAAAGTTGTCCGTTAAAAAAAATTGAAACGCCCCTTTTTCCATTTCGCGAATTTATTCCAGACGTCTTGACATACGTATTATTGCGATTGTCCAAAAATTGGCCTAACAGCACCTTTTTAAGATAACACTGAAATAGCCTTTTTAACAGCTTTTTTGCAAACTTTTTTCATTCGGTCTGTTTTTTTCCATAGCATGAAAAAGGTCTGAAATTTGCAATCAGAAGTCATTTCCTCTCTAAAAAGTTGCCTCCTATAACCCGATTTATATAAAGCCGCTATCTTAAGTGATTTTTTTTTATTTTAACGCGACACGACATAATGACGTCATGTGACATGACATCACCCCACATGCTATTCTATGTTTAACGTCATTTTACTATGACATCAAAACACCATAGCAACCAGTACTTAAATGGGACGTTACCATTAGCAAACTGTACATATATTGAAACAGTGTTATGGCAAACCCAAGAATTACACCAATGGTTAGTTTTTAAATGGCAAAAAGCCCTGCTCAGACTTAGAAAATCCTACTAAAATTGCATATACCAACCGCAAGACACATGGGATCTTGAGATATCGCAAGTTAGATATCTCACGATAAGTTGCGATACATCTTGAGAAATTGTAAGATATATCTCTATTTATTTTTTGATATCAATGACTCAAGACACATTGAGATATCTTAAGATAATTATCTCAAAACAACTTAAGATATCTTAAGACAGTTATCTCAAGATAACTTGAGATATATTGAGATATCTTGAGATTAATTGAGATATCTCAATACAAATATCTCAATATAAATTGAGATATCTCAAGATAAAATGTGATATCTCAACATGGAGTATCTCAAGATAAATTAGACATATATTGAGATATCTCAAGATACGGTGCATCGTGGAGTATTACAATATACATATTTTACCGAGGTGTTCATAATCTGGGTTTCGTAGCAATGCGGGTTTGCCTTATCGACAAATTACCTTATCGACAAATTACATTCTAACTGAAGTAGTTCTCTTCGCAAACTAACCGAATGGTAACAAACTTTGAAAATATGTTGAAATACAGACAAAAAATCCTTCATTTGACTGTTTTAGTAAACAAGAGCTGTCGGAGAACAGCGCAGCTCGACTATTCGATTTTTCGGAGAATAATAAATTTATAGCTAGTATATACCATCAGAAAACAAGGCTACAACAATGTGGGGTGCGGTTGGGAGCACAACATAACTATGTGTAAGAACTGACCAAATCTACACAGAAATATGTAAAAAAGAAGTAAAATAAAAAAAAATCGAGTTTTGAGTGAGGTGCGGGGTGGGGGTGGGAGAGAGGCGGGGGTGGATGGTGGGGGTGGTGAGGGCAACATATATGTGTAAGAAGCTATGTAATAATTCACCAAAACAACACAAAAATATGAAGGAAAAAAAAAATCGAGTTTCAGTGGGGATGGGGTAGAGGAGTGGGCAACATATATGTGTAAGAATGGACAAAAGCAACACAGAAATATGTAAAAAAAAAAATAAAAAAATAGTTTCAAGTGGGGGTGGGGTGTGGGGGAGCTGGGGGGGGGGAGGCGGGAGTGAGTTGGGGGCGGGGTGGAGCGTGTAACATATGTGTGTAAGAATTGACTAAAACAACAAAGAAATATGAAAAAAAAAAAGTTCCAAGTGTGTGTGTGGGGGGGGGGGGGGGGGGGAGGGTGAGAGGCAGGATTGGGTTGGGGGGGGAGGGGGTGGATGGGGCAACATATATGTGTAAAAATTTACTAAAACAACAAAGAAATATGTAAAAAAAAAAAAAAAAAAATTCAAGTCTGGGGCGGGGTGGGGATGGGGATGATGGGGTGAGAGGCGGGAGTGTGTTGGGTGTTAGTGGGTGGAGGGGGTGGAGGGTTGCAACATATATGTGTAAGAACTGACAAAAGCAACACAGAAATATGTAAAAAAAAAAAAAAAAGTTTCAAGTCTTGGGGCGGGGTGGGGGGTGATGGGGTGAGAGGCGGAGGGTGGGGGCAGGGAGGGTTGCAACATATATGTGTAAGAATTGACTAAAACAACACAGAATTATTTTTAAAAAAAAAAAAAAAAATTCAAGTGTGGCGCATGGTGGGTGGGGTGATGGGGTGAGAGGGGGTGTGTGGGGGGGGGGGGGGGGGAGGGGAGGGTTGCAACATATATGTGTAAGAATTGACAAAATCAACACAGAAATATGTAAAAAAAAAAAAAAAAAAAAATTCCAAGTCTGGGGCGGGGTGGGGGGGGGGGGGAAGGTGATGGGGTGAGAGGCTTGGGGGTGGGGTGGTGGGGGCGGGGAGGGTTGCAACATTTATGTGTAAGAATTGACTAAAACAACAAAGAAATATGAAAAAAAAATAAAAAAAAAAGTTCCAAGTGTGTGTGTGTGGGGGGGGGGGGGGAGGGTGAGAGGCAGGATTGGGTTGGGGGGGGGGGAGGGGGTGGATGGGGCAACATATATGTGTAAAAATTTACTAAAACAACAAAGAAATATGTAAAAAAAAAAAAAAAAAAAAATTCAAGTCTGGGGCGGGGTGGGGATGGGGATGATGGGGTGAGAGGCGGGAGTGTGTTGGGTGTTAGTGGGTGGAGGGGGTTGAGGGTTGCAACATATATGTGTAAGAACTGACAAAAGCAACACAGAAATATGTAAAAAAAAAAAAAAAAAATTCAAGTCTGGGGCGGGGTGGGGGGTGATGGGGTGAGAGGCGGAGGGTGGGGGGCAGGGAGGGTTGCAACATATATGTGTAAGAATTGACTAAAACAACACAGAATTATTTTTAAAAAAAAAAAAAAAAAAATTCAAGTGTGGCGCATGGTGGGTGGGGTGATGGGGTGAGAGGGGGTGTGTGGGGGGGGGGGGGGGGGGGGGGGGAAAGGGGAGGGTTGCAACATATATGTGTAAGAATTGACAAAATCAACACAGAAATATGTAAAAAAAAAAAAAGAAAAAAATTCCAAGTCTGGGGCGGGGTGGGGGGGGGGAGGTGATGGGGTGAGAGGCTTGGGGGTGGGGTGGTGGGGGTGGGGAGGGTTGCAACATTTATGTGTAAGAATTGACTAAAACAACACAGAAATATGTAAAACAAAAAAAAAAGAAGAAAAAAAGGGGGTCGAGGGGAGTGGGGGTAGAGTGGGGGGTGGGGGGGTGGGGGTGGGGTGGGGGGAGGAGGGAGACCATGCCCCAATATGGGTGAAGTAATAAGATGCATAATGCTATAACAAATCCCAAACCAAAGTTATAGATATATACATTCTTACATGCAAACCTAGATCTGCCTTTATTGCACATTTTATGGGCCATCACAATTTGGGTTCCATGGGAGCCCAGAATTTGCAGAAGACAAAATTACTTATCCAACCCTTTACAACATACTATAAGGAAACCAATTCCAAAATTTAGTTCAGCTAAGACAAAAAATGTAAGAGATATAGACCTGTAAACACAGCTTACACGCAAAATTTGATGTGAAACAGACATATTTAAAGGGCTATCAGAATTTGGGTTCCATGGGAGCCCAGGGGTTACAGGAACCAAAATTACTTAAGCAGCCCTTACGATAATGCTATAAGCAAGCTAATGGCCAAATTTGGTTGTGCTAGGGTAAGAATTGTAAGAGATATAGACTTGTAAACACAGCTTACACGCAAAATTTGATGTGAAATGGGGCACATTTTATGGGCTATCATAATTTGGGTTCCATGGGAGCCCATGGGTAACAGGAACCAAAATTGCTTATGCAGCCCTTAAGATAATGCTACAAGGAAGCCCATGAACAAATTTGGTTGTAGTAGGATAAGAAATGTAAGAGATATAGACTTGTAAACACAGCTTACACGCAAACCTTGATGTGGGACGCCGACGCCGACGCCAACGCCAACGCCGACGCCGACGCCGACCCCGGGGTGATTACATAAGCTCTCTTATTCTTCGAATAGTCGAGCTAAAAAAGGTTTGACCCTTAAGGGGGCACTCCACAGTTTAATGTACATTTCTCAATCATCAAACACATGACAAGCGCTTAGCCTGAATCCTTGAGCAAAAATAAATCACATCATCATTGTGTCATATATTTCTTAGAAGACAATAAAATTACCCATGTTTCCATACCAAATAAAAGTATCAAAAAGCATTTTCTGTACAACTTTAGTCCCATTTCTTTAAGATTACCCCACCCCTTAAAACATGCTAAAAATGCAATTTTAGCAATATTTCAAATGTCAATAAATAAAAAAAAAAAAAATTCCTACACATATCAGGGTCATGTCTGCACTCATAATGCTCTTGCATATCAGGAAATGCTAAATTTTACATACCTAGTCCGGCATTTTAAAAAGTTATTCCACGCTGATCTCCTCGTCAGTGAAAATCAGCCATTTTAACTACTTTTAGGAAGTTTTTGATTGGTTCACATTTTTCTATTTATAGCCTCCAAAAAACCCAAAGAATGCATATTCCAATACACCAAAATAAACTTAGAAGTAATCAAAACTGAAAAAAACATCAAACATGTGCTTCATAATTATTATAAAGACCATCCATGGACCTAAAAGATGCTTAGTTGATTTCTTTCTGATTTACACCATGGACATTCATGCGAAACTGAGGAGTGCCCCCTACAAGTTTTTACTATATAACTCTATGTAAACAAAGATGGCCGCTGGCAGCCATGTTTAACGTTGAATCAAAACGATTTTTGACTAGGATCAACATCATGTCATGCTGATCATTTTAGAAAAAGTCCCATATCAATATCACTTATAGTTTTCAAGAAGAAGTCGCTACAAACTTGTATTTTAATACTCTATTTTTAGCTTTGGCGGCCATCTTGGATTTCACATCAACATGAATTTTTGCTAGGATCAACTAGACTTTATGGGCAACATTTCTGTAAAGTTTTATGAATATCCATCCAGTAGTTTCAGAGGAGAAGTCGCTACAAATAAAAGTTTACGGACAGACGGACGACGGACGCCGCACCACGGCATAAGCTCTGCTGATCTCTGATCAGTAGAGCTAAAAATTAATGTAAATATATAAAGATAAAACTATTAAAAAATAAGGGATGATAAGGTGTAATATAAACTATGTATGTAAATCAACAAATGCCCGTCAATGGGTGGGTATATAAACAAGTAAATATATATAAGAACACATTATAATGATTTATATAGTCTGATCTCTTTTAGGAAATCTAAAACAAGACTAAAATCTATAGTATCAAATAACTGTTTCATAGTAATAACATTGTAGTACCTTTGACACATAGGATCAAAGTCTACACATTCCAGTAAGATGGGTATACATTCTGGTAATTGCTCAGCTTGTAATAAATATGAATGAGTATAACGTGTATGCCCTATACTGTATCGGGCTAGGAGAACTTCTTCTCGACGAATGGGTCTACAAGAAAAACGCCATCCTCAAAGTAACGGTTTAATTGAATGGAGTTTATTGTTAACTGACAAATCTCAAGCGGCTTGCCAAGAGTTACGAATATATGTGTTAATACAACTTTTAAAATCACTATAAGGTAATTTAGTATTAGATATATGTAAACTATCAGCTCTATTACCACGTATTCCTATATGGCTTGAAAGCCAGCAGAAAATAATAACATTATCAACTATAAGAGAATTGTACTTTTCTAAAAGCTGAAACACAACTGGGTTATCATGTTTCATATTACCCAGTGCTTGAAGAGATGAAAGGGAATCAGAAAAGATTACACAATGGTCATCATCAGATTCCTGAATATAATTTAATGCAAGTTCAATTGCCTTAAGTTCAGCTGAAAAGATAGAGGCCTTGTCAGGCAGGCGGCTCTTTATGCTGTGTTTGTGAATAACAGCTGCTGTAGCTACGTACCTTATCTCCATCTTTAGAACCATCTGTATATACATTTGTATATGTTGAAAGTTACTGTATTTCGATTTAATTTCATTAAATTTGCTTTGAAAGACAATAGGGTCTGTACTGGATTTGTTACTATTACAAAGATCAAAAATAATTGTTGGTGTTTCCAAAGTCCACGGTGGAATTTGTGGTACTTTGTACTTGGCAATTAAATTTAGGTCGATTTCAGTGTTTCTTAATTTTGGTTTAATATGAAGACCAAATGGTCGAATGACCTTCGGTTGTCGATCAAAAAGAGGTTCATAATTACGATTAAAAACAGTATCGAAAGTTGGGTTTGAAGGGTTAGACTTTAATTTAATGGCGTATTGTAGGGCTAATTTGTCCCGTCTATGAGACAGTGATGGTTCATTAGCTTCAACATATAGACTTTCGGTTGGTGATGTACGAAAGGCACCTAAGGCGAGTCGTAATCCTTGATTATGTATAGGATTGATTGAGCATCCAGAGAGTACGCTGCCCTGTGGCACACCCAGTGGAGGTGACCATTTCACAAAAGTGACTTTAAATGCTGATGAGGATAACAATGGCATTAGGTTGCTGGCTATATAACAATAGCTGGAAGTTGCTGACTGTATAGCAATACTCACGTAGTTAGCACAACTGTGTCTGCTGATTCAGAACAGCATCTGCTGATTCAGACTGTGTTTGCTGAATCAGAACTGTGTTCGTTGATTCAGCAAACATAGCCTGCTGATACGCAGAACGGTCTGCTGATTAAGTACATCTGCTGAATCAAAACTGGTTCTGCTGATTAAGAACTGTGTCTGCTGTTTCACAACTGCGTCTACCGATAGGAAGAACTGTCTGCTCATTAACTGTATCTCCTGATTCAAAACTTTGTCTGCTGACTCAAAACTGCTGATTCAGAGCTGTGTCTGCTGATTCAGAACAGTGTTTGCTGATTAAGAACTGTCTCTGCTGATTTAAAACTGCTTCTGCTAAGAACTGTGTCTGCTGATTCAAAACTGCTTCTGCTAAGAACTGTGTCTGCTGATTCAAAACTGCTTCTGCTAAGAACTGTGTCTGCTGATTTAGTAGAACTGTGTCTGCTGATTCAGAACAGTATCTGCTGATTCAAAACTGCTTCTGCTAAGAACTGTGTCTGCTGATTTAGTAGAACTGTGTCTGCTGATTCAGAACTGTGTCTGCTGATTCAGAACTGTGTCTGCTGATTCAGAACAGTGTCTGCTGATTCAGAACTGCTTCTGCTAAGAACTGTGCCTGCTGATTTAAAACTGCTTCTGCTAATAACTGTGTCTGCTGATTTAGTAGAACTGTGTCTGCTGATTCAGAACTGCTTCTGCTAAGAACTGTGTCTGCTGATTTAGTAGAACTGTGTCTGCTGATTCAGAACTGTGTCTGCTGATTCAGAACTGCGTCTGCTGATTCAGAACTGTGTCTACTGATTCAGAACTGCTTCTGCTAAGAACTGTGTCTGCTGATTTAGTAGAACTGTGTCTGCTGATTCAGAACTGTGTCTGCTGATTCAGAACTGTGTCTGCTGATTCAGAACTGTGTCTGCTGATTCAAAACTGCTTCTGCTAAGAACTGTGTCTGCTGATTTAGTAGAACTGTGTCTACCGATAGGAAGAACTGTCTGCTCATTAACTATATCTCCTGATTCAAAACTTTGTCTGCTGACTCAAAACTGCTTTTGCTGATTAAGAACTGTCAGCTGATTCAGAACAGTGTTTGCTGATTAAGAACTGTGTCTGCTGATTCAAAACTGCTTCTGCTAAGAACTGTGTCTGCTGATTCAAAACTGCTTCTGCTAAGAACTGTGTCTGCTGATTCAAAACTGCTTCTGCTAAGAACTGTGTCTGCTGACTTAGTAGAACTGTGTCTGCTGATTCTGAACAGTGTCTGCTAATTCAGAACTGTGTCTGCTGAATCAGAACTGCTTCTGCTAAGAACTGTGTCTGCTGATTCAAAACTGCTTCTGCTAGGAACTGTGTCTGCTGATTTAGTAGAACTGTGTCTGCTGATTCCGAACAGTGTCTGCTGATTCAGAACTGTGTCTGCTGAATCAGAACTGTGTCTGCTGATTCAGAACTGTGTCTGCCAATTCAGAACAGTGTCTGCTGATTCAGAATGGTGTCTGCTGGTTCAGAACTGTGTCTGCTGATTCAGAACAGTGTCTGCTGATTCAGAACTGTGTCTGCTGATTCAAAACTGCTTCTGCTGATTAAGAACAGTGTCTGCTGATTTAGTAGAACTGTGTCTGCTGATTCAGAACTGTGTCTGCTGATTCTGCTAAGAACTGTGTCTGCTGATTCTGCTAAGAACTGTGTCTGCTGAGGCTTAGAAAAAAATAGTCGTGTTTCAGGTTTCAAGCTCCATTTTTCTTTTTTACTACACAAAGGTAGAAATTACAAGAAAACATATTTCAAAACTATGATTTTGAGGGCCTCAATTGAATTGAATTGGGTTTTAAGGCACATCAACACATGAAAAGGTTATATGGCGCCTAACAGGCATGAACATGCCAGGCTCATCTTCCATGTACATCGAGAAAAAAATATGGAAAATGGGCCTAGAACCTTCTCACCCTGAACTGCAGAGTTGCTGCATATTCTATCGTAGAAACTCCATTTAAGCTGGAGCCATATTTATTGTTTCTCTGCCACTGCTCTTTTGATGCGAGCGAGATAGCACCTGAAACAATGCAGGGATCATGATGAAGACCTTTAATTAACATGAACAAACAAGAGGCCCAAGAGGGCCTGTGAACGCTCTACTGGCTGTTATACCATTGATGAATCGAGTCGTACTACATGGTGTCTAGAGTGTACACAAGGTTTTTCAAGTATTTGACCTAGTGACCTAGTTTTTGACCCCATGGGACCCATTTTCGAACTTGACCAAAATATAATTAAGACAACATTTCGACAAAGTTTCATCAAGATCGGGTCAGAAATATGGCCTCTAGAGTGTACACAAGGTTTTTCAAGTATTTGACCTAGTGACCTAGTTTTTGACCCTGTGTGACCCATTTTCGAACTTTAGCAAGCTATAATTGAGACAAATATTCTGACAAAATTGCATCAAGATCGGGTCAAAAATATGGCCTCTAGAGTGTACACACGGTTTTTCCAAAGTTTGACCTAGTGACCTAGTTTTTAACACCATGTGACCCATTTTTGAACTTGACCAAGATATAATTAAGACAAACATTTTGACAAAGTTTCATCAAGATTGGGTCAGAAATACGGCTTCTAGAGTGTACACAAGGTTTTTCAAGTATTTGACCTAGTGACCTAGTTTTTAACCCCATGTGACCCATTTTCAAACTTGACCAAGATATAATTAAGACAAACATTCTGACAAAGTTGCATCAAGCTCGGGTCAAAAATATGGCCTCTAGAGTGTACACAAGGTTTTTCCAATATTTGACCTAGTGACCTAGTTTTTATTTTCATGTGACCCATTTCCGAACTTGATCAAGATATAATAAAGATAAACAATTTGACAAAGTTTCATCCAGATTGGGTAACAAATATGACCTCTAGAGTGTACACAAGTTTTTTCAAGTATTTGACCTAGTGACCTAGTTTTTGACCCCACATGACCCATTTTTGAACTTGACCGAGATTTCATTGAGACAAACATTCTGACAAAGTTTCATGATGATTGCATCAGAAATGTGGCCTCTAGAGTGTACACAAGAAAAGTTGACGGACGACGGAAAACGGACAACACACCATCCCATAAGCTAAAAACAAACTTTACCAAGCTGTTATTGACATTAACAATCTGGTAAAGTTTAGTAAAGATCGAATGAAAAAAAAAAAAGGCGTCTAGAGTGTACACAAGGTTTTTCAAGTATTTGACCTAGTGACCTAGTTTTTGACCCCATGGGACCCATTTTCGAACTTGACCAAAATATAAATAAGACAACATTTCGACCAAGTTTCATCAAGATCGGGTCAGAAATATGGCCTCTAGAGTGTACACAAGGTTTTTCAAGTATTTGACCTAGTGACCTAGTTTTCGACCCTGTGTGACCCATTTTCGAATTTTAGCAAGCTATAATTGAGACAAATATTCTGACAAAATTGTATCAAGATCAGATCAAAAATATGGCCTCTAGAGTGTACACACAGTTTTTCCAAAGTTTGACCTAGTGACCTTGTTTTTAACACCATGTGACCCATTTTTGAACTTGACCAAGATATAATTAAGACAAACATTTTGACCAAGTTTCATCAAGATTGGGTCAGAAATACGGCTTCTAGAGTGTACACAAGGTTTTTCAAGTATTTGACCTAGTGACCTAGTTTTTAACCCCATGTGACCCATTTTCAAACTTGAGCAAGATATAATTAAGACAAACATTCTCACAAAGTTGCATCAAGCTCGGGTCAAAAATATGGCCTCTAGAGTGTACACAAGGTTTTTCCAATATTTGACCTAGTGACCTAGTTTTTAACTTCATGTGACCCATTTCCGAACTTGATCAAGATATAATTAAGATAAACAATTTGACAAAGTTTCATCAAGATTGGGTTACAAATATGACCTCTAGAGTGTACACAAGTTTTTTCAAGTATTTGACCTAGTGACCTAGTTTTTTACCCCAAATGACCCATTTTTGAACTTGACATTCTGACAAAGTTTCATCAAGATCGGGTCAAAAATATGGCCTCTAGAGTGTACACACGGTTTTTCCAAAGTTTGACCTAGTGACCTAGTTTTTAACACCATGTGACCCATTTTCAAACTTGACCAAGATATAATTAAGACAAACATTCTGACAAAGTTGCTTCAAGCTCGGGTCTAAAATATGGCCTCTAGAGTGTACACAAGGTTTTTCCAATATTTGACCTAGTGACCTAGTTTTTGACCCCACATGACCCATTTTTGAACTTGACCGAGATTTCATTGAGACAAACAATTAAGATAAACATTCTGACAAAGTTGCATCAAGCTCGGGTCAAAAATATGGCCTCTAGAGTGTACACAAGGTTTTTCCAATATTTGACCTAGTGACCTAGTTTTTATTTTCATGTGACCCATTTCCGAACTTGATCAAGATATAATTAAGATAAACAATTTGACAAAGTTTCATCAAGATTGGGTAACAAATATGACCTCTAGAGTGTACACAAGTTTTTTCAAGTATTTGACCTAGTGACCTAGTTTTTGACCCACATGACCCATTTTTGAACTTGACCGAGATTTAATTGAGACAAACATTCTGACAAAGTTTCATCAAGATCGGGTCAAAAATATGGCCTCTAGAGTGTACACAATGTTTTTCCAAAGTTTGACCTAGTGACCTAGTTTTTAATACCATGTGACCCATTTCCGAACTTGATCAAGATATAATTAAGATAAACAATTTCACAAAGTTTCATCAAGATTGGGTAACAAATATGACCTCTAGAGTGTACACAAGTTTTTTCAAGTATTTGACCTAGTGACCTAGTTTTTGACCCCACATGACCCATTTTTGAACTTGACCGAGATTTCATTGAGACAAACATTCTGACAAAGTTTCATCAAGATCGGGTCAAAAATATGGCCTCTAAAGTGTACACACGGTTTTTCCAAAGTTTGACCTAGTGACCTAGTTTTTAAACCATGTGACACATTTTTGAACTTGACCAAGATATAATTAAGACAAACATTTTGACAAAGTTTCATCAAGATTGGGTCAGAAATACGGCTTCTAGAGTGTACACAAGGTTTTTCAAGTATTTGACCTAGTGACCTAGTTTTTAATCCCATGTGACCCATTTTCAAACTTGACCAAGATATAATTAAGACAAACATTCTGACAAAGTTGCATCAAGCTCGGGTCAAAAATATGGCCTCTAGAGTGTACACAAGGTTTTTCCAATATTTGACCTAGTGACCTAGTTTTTGACCCCACATGACCCATTTTTGAACTAGACTGAGATTTCATTGAGACAAACATTCTGACAAAGTTTCATGATGATTGCATCAGAAATGTGGCCTCTAGAGTGTACACAAGCAAAAGTTAACGGACGGACGGACAGACACCACACCATCCCATAAGCTCTGCTGGCCTTTGGCCAGTAGAGCTAAAAATGATAAAATGAACATGCATTTGGGGGGATTCTACCCTTCTGCCTACGTCAAGGATGTATATATTATTATATCTAATTTAAAATTGCTCCAAAATGGACTTTGAACTCATCACATGAAGATGGGAAAGAAATGTCACAGAGCAGAACAAACATGCATTTGTTTGGACTATTGTTTCAATAAAACATGCAACATACATAAAAGTACACACAGTTCTCTATGTTGCTATTCTAAAACTGGAAGTAATAAATCTGTTAAACAAGTAGATTGAAGCACATTAATTTTATTCGTCATAAAAATCATTTCTATTAAAAACAAATAAAACAACGATACATGATATAAGTTGTTTTCATTTTAACACCCAACACTTTCAGAACTGTATCAGAGCATGTTGACAAAATCAACATTTTGATGTTATTTAAAGGGACTGGAGGCAATCAATCTAAAGACTTTGTTTATTGTGTTGCTAGGAAAAATACATACAGAACCGGTGACAGTAATATTGTAGCTTTTATTTGAAGGATGAACATCCCTGATAATATTGGCCACTAATTTGTCGGTAGAAATACAGCTAATATAACTCCTAATATAACTCCCGGCTTCATTTAGCGACCTTGAAGGCCATAAGCCTTGCTGCGTCAGCCATTGCTGGGTAAAAACAAGCGTAAACATCCGAGATACACCAATCAAGTATTTCTGTCGGACTAAAGCATTGACGAATACAGAACGAAAACAATATCGTCATCATCGCGGCACAAGAGATCGCGATTTCATTTTTTTTTTTTCATTTTTTTTTTGAAACGGAAAAAAAAGGTTAGGGTCGGGACAAAATATAGGGTCGGTCGGGAACCTGAAACATGATTTTTTTTCTTGGCCTGATTTAAAACTGTGTCTGCTGATTCAGAACTGTGTCTGCTGATTCGGAAATGTGTATGCCGATTCAAAACTGTGTCTGCTGTTTCAGAACTGTGTATGCTGATTAACTGCATATTCGGATTCAAAATTGGGTCTCCTGATTCAAAACTGTGCCTGCTGATTATGAACTGCATCTGCGGATTTAGAACTGTCTGCTGATTCAAAACTGTGACTGCTGATTATGAACTGCATCTGCGGATTCAGAACTGTCTGCTGATTCAAAACTGTGACTGCTGATTCAGAACTGTGTGCTGATAAGTAGAACTGCATCTGCTAATTATATTTCTAATAGTTATATCTGTTACAGTTACACACATACTTACTATATACAATGTCTCGTCTTCCAATCCTTTTTCACAAACAACATGTTTGAGCAAACGGACAAAGTCGTTCATGTTTTCACACTTGATGAGCTCAGATGTCTCGGTCAGGGTGTCCAACACTCCATTGAGGGAGTTAAGAATGTGCTCGTACATGAAACGCTGACTGTAACATTCCACGCAGTTCACCAACACGTGAGGCAACTGAAAAATATATTTTCAAAATTACAAAAGATGGTCATTTTGAGATATGTCAAGTTGTACCCAGTTGAGACTAAAAACTCAAACCTCTAAGGCCGACAACAATTTTTTTTTGGTTTGCTGTTTCCCTACCTACCATGAAAAAGAGCCCTACCCAAAACATTTTATAGCATTTCTTTAACATTTTTAACTAATCTCTTGCTAATCATGTGTTTAGGACTTTCAAACTGTCCTTCACTTTTGTTCATTTAACAATGAATGAAAAAAAAAAAAATCTTCAACTTCTTTGCCACACCCTGCCCCAGTCTAAGACACAATGGTTGCTCTACAACTGTTTTATCATATGTCCTGATTTTGTCTCGACTTGTTGGAATATTTGAAATCTGAAGGATCAATATTTACGATAGGCACTCTTCACCTCATTTGTATAAGTTTATTTCAGTTTTACATCCCATTATTATAAAGTTTAAACGTCACACATGTAAATGACAAAAACAACAAACAATATTAGCAAAACTACACACCGGTTCAAGCTCGATTAAAGAGCTAACTCCATTGACTGAGATGGTAGATGATCTTCGAAGAGAATTTTTTTTACCAACTAACCCCATGGGCATTAGATTTTACAAAATCGGAGCATTTATAATTATGAGGTCATAATTATTTTTTTATTGTTTTCTTTACATATTATACCGCTTAAATCTTGGAGGTGGGGAGGTGGGGAGGAGTTGGGGAGGTGGGCTGGGGCTGGGGCAGGTATTAGTGTGTGTGAAGGGCTTTATACAGGGGTGTAAGGTCTTTTTTTTTTTTAGTTACTTTCCGATTACAAGAATGGAACATGGATGAGCTTAAGGTAGTGAACAACCCTGCGTCTTTGTAAATACAATTCTGAATGACTCCTGAGGCTTAGTAATACAGATTAACTGTCGATGAAGTAAACATTGCCTGTGTAAGCTGTTGACTTTTTCAGCAAACTATATAGATTCATGGTGCCCTACCCAAGCTTTATTTCTCGTTAAGTAAATGTCAGTAATTGCTACTAAAGTTAGTCAGACATTTAACATTTACTTTAAATTTGTATGCAGGAAAGTGGCCTAGGTGTCCGAATGGATCGAATACTTGACCGAGTGTGAAGATCACGAGTTCAAGTCACACAGGTTTCACTGGGTTAATTAGGAGTGTCCTTAGGTAAGACTCTCCCATTAGCCTCGTCCATAGGATGGAGACATTTGTCCTTATGCAAGACTCTTCCATTAGCCTCGTCTATAGAAAGGAGACATTTGTCCATATGCAAGACTCTCCCATTAGCCTCGTCTATAGAATGGGGACACTTGTCCTTAGATAAGACTCTTCCATTAGCCTCTTCCATAGGATTGAGACATTTGTCCTTATGCAAGACTCTCCCATTAGCCTCGTCTATAGAATGGAGACATTTGTCCTTATGCAAGACTCTTCCATTAGCCTCGTCTATAGAATGGGGACATTTGTTCTTAGATACTGGTAAGACTCTTCCATTAGCCTCGTCTATAGAATGGGGACATTTGTCCTTATGCAAGACTCTTCCATTAGCCTCGTCCATAGGATGGAGTCATTTGTCTTTAAGCAAGACTCTCCCATTAGCCTCGTTTATAGAATGGGGACATTTGTCCTTATGCAAGACTCTTCCATTAGCCTCGTCTACAGGATGGGTACATTTGTCCTTATGCAAGACTCTTCCATTAGCCTAGTCTATAGAATGGGGACATTTGTCCATATGCAAGACTTTTCCATTAGCCTTGTCCATAGGATGGGGACATTTGTCCTTATGCAAGACTCTTCCATTAGCCTCGTCCATAGGATGGAGTCATTTGTCTTTAAGCAAGACTCTCCCATTAGCCTCGTTTATAGAATGGGGACATTTGTCCTTATGCAAGACTCTTCCATTAGCCTCGTCTACAGGATGGGTACATTTGTCCTTATGCAAGACTCTTCCATTAGCCTAGTCTATAGAATGGGGACATTTGTCCATATGCAAGACTTTTCCATTAGCCTTGTCCATAGGATGGGGATATTTGTCCTTAAGCAAGACTCTTCCATTAGCCTCGTCTATAGAATGGGGACATTTGTCCATATGCAAGACTTTTCCATTAGCCTTGTCCATAGGTTGGGGACATTTGTCCATATGCATGACTTTTCCATTAGCCTTGTCCATAGGATGGGGTTATTTGTCCATATGCAAGACTTTTCCATTAGCCTTGTCCATAGGATGGGGATATTTGTCCTTAAGCAAGACTTTTCCATTAGCCTTGTCCATAGAATGGGGACATTTGTCCATATGCAAGACTTTTCCATTAGCCATGTCCATAGGATGGGGACATTTGTCCATATGCAAGACTTTTCCATTAGCCTTGTCCATAGGATGGGGTTATTTGTCCATATGCAAGACTTTTCCATTAGCCTTGTCCATAGGATGGGGATATTTGTCCTTAAGCAAGACTTTTCCATTAGCCTTGTCCATAGAATGGGGACATTTGTCCATATGCAAGACTTTTCCATTAGCCATGTCCATAGGATTGGGACATTTGTCCATATGCAAGACTTTTCCATTAGCCTTGTCCATAGGATGGGGTTATTTGTCCATATGCAAGACTTTTCCATTAGCCTTGTCCATAGGATGGGGATATTTGTCCTTAAGCAAGACTTTTCCATTAGCCTTGTCCATAGAATGGGGACATTTGTCCATATGCAAGACTTTTCCATTAGCCATGTCCATAGGATGGGGACATTTGTCCATATGCAAGACTTTTCCATTAGCCTTGTCCATAGGATTGGGACATCTGTCCATATGCAAGACTCTTCCATTAGCCTCGGTCATAGGATGGGGACATTTGTCCTTATGCAAGACTCTCCCATTAGCCTCGTTCATAGGATGGGGACATTTGTCCATATGCAAGACTTTTCCATTAGCCTCGTCCATAGGATGGGGACATTTGTCCATATGCAAGACTCTTCCATTAGCCTCGTCCATAGGATGGGAACATTTTGTCCTGATGCAAGACTCTTCCATTAGCCTCGTCCATAGGATGGAGACATTTGTCCTTAAACAAGACCCTCCCATTAGCCTCGTCTATAGAAGCGGGACATTTCCAAGTAGGGGAGTGTATCCTCTGAGACTGCTGAAGAAGAACAGTATGGTATTCCATGGTAAGAATAGGGCATGGTTCCCCGATTCCTATGTTTCCTTCGCCACTCTCCGGGGCATTGTTCCCAGATTCCTATGTTTCCTTCCCACTCTCTGGGGCATGGTTCCCCGATTCCTATGTTTCCTTCCCCACTCTCTGGGGCATGGTTCCCCGATTCCTATGTTGCCTTCCCCACTCTCTGGGGCATGGTTCCCAGATTCCTATGTTTCCTTCCCCACTCTCTGGGGCATGGTTCCCAGATTCCTATGTTTCCTTCCCCACAGACCGGGAAACCTTGTAATTAGGTACGATAGTGTGCTGATGACCCATTTAAACAAAATTCAGTTGATAGTCCTAAAGAGTACAACTTGCAGGATTCAAATAGGGCTCCATATCAGTGATAATATGTTCTAAAATAAATTGAAACGGTCAATGATTTCGGACAAACAGTTCATTACTTACACCGTATATATACAAGTGTATAGGTTTATTATGTCAGACATCGTCTTGAGATGTTTACACAATGAATGATGTCACTGAAATTCAGCCCAGGTTTATCCCTATTAATGGTAAGGGAAAACTCCTAGACACAAACTGCTGTTACAAGCAACACCTCTGTTGGTCGACCAGATATACACATGGTTACATATACAAAATGACTGGACTCAATCAGTGACCACACCATAGCTCCGACTCATGTAGCCATATATAGCAGTAGTAATAGTTGATATTGACCAGTGAATTGATTATATAATATTGATATCAAATGAAATCCACGTACTGTTGATCGGCTGTGTTGGTTGAAGTGTTGTTAAACAGAAATGTCGAGATGGCGCAAATCTGCTATACATTTTTTTAATCTGCTATATTCATAACAATGGACTGATAGCATTAACCGCGCACCTGTCGCAGTTCTAAGTGTTTTGGGAAGGGCCGTAACTAATGTTGTTAAAACTTGTGGCCCAACCCGTTTGCATATTATATGGCAATAAAATATGTTTAAATCAAGTGTTTTTAAAGAGCGATCACGATGAAACATATCTAAAGCTGTATGATAACAATGAAAGGTCAAATGTCGAATGGTATCATTTTGCCCTAATGGGACGCTGTCATTGGCTTTGGGATTTAATCGATTATAATAACAGTCAACCAGGTACAGCACGGTGGTTTGCTTGAGGTAGTTCTGAATGTGAGTGGGAGACCTTTTCACCCCTTAATGATCAAGGTCAAGTTTGAGCCCTTTCCAATCTCCAGTCTAGGCTGTTTCGAGTCCTGTCAAAACACCAGTCCATGCAGAGTTTGAATCCTGTCAAAACTCCAGACCAGGCAGAGTTTGAGTCCTGTCCAAACCCCAGTCTAGCAGACTTTGAGTCCTGTACAAACTCCAGTCCAGGCAGAGTTTGAGTCCTGTCCAAACCCTAGTCCAGGCAGAGTTTGAGTCCTGTCCAAACCCCAGTCCAGGCAGAGTTTGAGTCCTGTCCAAACCCCAATCTAGCAGACTTTGAGTCCTGTACAAACTCCAGTCCAGGCAGAGTTTGAGTCCTGTACAAACCCCAGTCCAGGCAGAGTTTGAGTCCTGTACAAACCCCAGTCCAGGCAGAGTTTGAGACTTGTCCAAACCAGTCTAGGCAGAGTTTGAGTCCTGTCGAAACCCAAATCCAGCCCAAACCTCAGTCTATACAGATGTTGAGTCCTATCCAAACCCCAGTCCAGGCAGAGTTTGAGTCCTGTCCAAACCCCAGTCTAGCAGACTTTGAGTCCTGTACAAACTCCAGTCCAGGCAGAGTTTGAGTCCTGTACAAACCCCAGTCCAGGCAGAGTTTGAGTCCTGTACAAACCCCAGTCCAGGCCGAGTTTGAGACTTCTCCAAACCCCAGTCTAGGCAGAGTTTGAGTCCTGTCGAAACCCCAATCCAGGCAGAGTTTGAGTCCTGCCCAAACCTCAGTCTAGGCAGATGTTGAGTCCTGTCCAAACCCTAGTCCAGGCAGAGTTTGAGTCCTGTCCAAACCCCAGTCTAGGCCAGCTGGTCTAGGCAGAGTTTGAGTGCTGTCCAAACTCCAGTATAGGCAGAGTTTGAGTCCTGTTCAAACCTCAATCCATGCAGAGGTTGAGTCCTGTTCAAACCCCAGTCCAGGTAGAGTTTTAGTCCTGTCCAAACCCCAGTCCAGGCAGAGTTTTGAGTCCTGTCTAAACCCCAGTCCATGCAGAGTTCGAGTCCTGTCCAAACCCCAGTCCAGACATAGTTTGAGTCCTGTCCAAACCCCAGTCCACGCAGTTTTGAGTGCTGTCCAAACCCCAGTTCAGGCAGAGTTTGAATCTTATCAAAAACCCCGTCCATGCAGAGAATAACATACTAGAAGATTGGGGTAATATATTAAGCATTGCTGCCGTGACTTTGATATTGGGTCTTAATTGCATTCATACGATATATAATTGCATTCTGTTATGTATATTATGCATTTGGGATTTTTTGTTTATTTGTTGAGCATGTTACTTTTTAACGAATAAATCAAACGTTTAAAGTCTATTAATCATTTATGTCTGTGGATTTGGGTATATATTGCATTTATATTATCTAGAATTTTACGTTATGTTTATTGTGTCTAGGAAGCCTAGGGATGTGTATAGTTTAGATGTTGTGTGTAGCAAAGTTATTGCTCAAACCCAAGTCTAGGCAGAGTTTGAGTTCTGTCCAAACCCCAGTCCTGGCAGAGTTTGAGTTCTGTTCAAACCCCAGTCTAGGCAAATTCCAAATCCTGTCCAAACCTCAGTCTAGGCACAGACTGAGTTCTGTTCCGACTTCTGAGTCTGAGACATATTTAGACCACTGTCTAGGATGAGTTTTAGCATTGTCCAGACCCTTGTGTAGGCTGAGATGACCCATAACTTCTATCTAGGCGGGGATTGAGTGCGGTTTGCAGAATAAGAAGCAAACATCATCATTTGATACTTCAATAATCATGGTTCATACAGAATTATCATTATGATATTTAAGGACTTTTTAAGGATTTTTAAGGCCCTAATAACCCATTTTAAGGCCCGGTTAACTGTTATATTATTACCGGCAATGATTAAAATATCGGCGTTTTCTTTTTTTTTTTGCTGATTTTTTTTAAACTACGTCAGATATTAGTCCTCTTGCATACATGTGATATCTCCCGCCGGGAGCTAATTTCTCCCAGGATTTCATGGAATTTCCCGGCCTCCTGCCGGGAGCTCCATTTCTCCCAGTATTTTCCACCGAGTTACAAAATTTCGCTATTTGCGAATCCTTTTGGGTACCGTATTTTACCTTGTATAATACGCACCCGTGTAAAATACGCACCCACTTCTCGGAGGTCAAAACTGGGGTAAAGAAATTTGTTTCCGTGTATAATACGCATCAAAATATTAGTTTTCCCAGATGAACCATTCGACGAAAATAAAAGGTTAAACAATTTTTAAAAAAAAATCACGATCGCGAAAATTAGCGTACAAAAGAAAACAACACCGGAACAATATAATTACTTCAATCATTAATTGCCAATCTTCAGGGGAGTACCTATCTTGTATCATCTCATCAACTCATCAAAGAGCCGATTATAATGCCGCAGATAATTGTCCGTAATCCGATAATTACATCTACTAAAACCACAGACCTAAAACAAACAAAGTCGTTGGTTACCGCGATCCATTACGCCGATTATACTAACATTGTGTATTCACGGGAACCAGTGCTTATCATAAGTGTAATCATACGTGTAACGCGTGATCAGTTACCTGTACCCCGTGGCTAAATCTGGTAAAGGTCACACGACGTGTCAAAGTGCATCCTCAGAAATAGTCGCCACTTGCGACAACTTCAAAGGATTATAGAAATAGAATAACCCATTTTACCCGTGTTTAAAGTGTGTCTATACTGCAGCCGAGGTGCGATGTTGTTTGGCCCAATTATCAATCATCAAAATGTGTACCGGTAAACCTGTTTTCACAAGCATTATTGAATAATTGCCATTTCAAAGTAGGGTGATTCTGCCTTTCTACGCCGTCTAAAATATATGTCTTTCAAAATAAAGCAAAAACTTCATTAATTGTTTATAAAATATTAAATAAAATCCTATAAATATTAGAATAGAATAGAACTGAAACAATACTACATGTACCAGTCTAAACAGCTGGAAGTCACGTGATATTACGTCACGCGATATAAACAACAAACCGAGGGAAGATTTTTCGCACAATTTATTGAAGTTTTACAACAAACATGCAAACATTTATACAAAAACAAGCATCATAATACACTTTATTCATTTATAATTCGAATTAAGTCAATATATTACGTATATGAAGCGAGTAAATTACGAAAAAAGTGTGTATTATCGGTATTCACAATTTTCTGTCTCGATGTCTGTTCGTCGTCAAGGGGTTTTTCTTCCCAGACATCAATTTTCTGCAAGAAAAAAAAGTTCTTTTTATTGTTTCCTTATATTGTACGCACCCCACTTTCGGAAACCGTAAAAGTGGTAAAAAAACTGCGTACTATACAAGGTAAAATACGGTAGTTGCTATGATTTATTGGATTAAGACTGAGTTTTCCGAATGATCTAGAAAATAAACACCTCTTATCTATATCTGTGAAAACATTGCCCCTGGGCAGGTAATTAAAAGGATTAGCATGTCAGCTAATTAGTTTATTGTGAAAATAATGATTGGACTGTTTGTTTATGACACGTGGCGGCGATATCTGTAATGTCCATGGGAGATTGATAGAAATATACCGACTATAAGTGGGATGGTAATTAGCGAATTCGGCATCGATTGATTTTTGGTATATTAATTGGATTAAAATTATAATATAATTGAGTACAATTAAAGGATGACAATTTCAACTAATCGATTGCGGTTTGTCATGATAAGAGAAGTGTTTTGTCTGTGTATAAAATGGGAAGCATCTTCATTATGTGCTATGCTTAGTTTTGCTATGCTTAATTACGCTGATGGGGTCATTGTCGTATCAGGTACTACAGAAAGGTACCCGGGGTACATTTATGTAAACAGAAACGTATCCGAAAATCTTTGAATTCCAGAACGGCAGCCAAATATACAGAAACGTACCCGGACAAACAAGATCTCATTGGCGGAATTAAAACATTTTAGAACTTGATAAAACAACTACTTGAACAATATTGTTTATCATTAACTATTGCGCTATAGTTCTTAAAAAAATATTTAGGCTGCCGTAGCATAGCTCTACATACACATATCCATGGCCGTAGTTAGTAATAAAATACAGAACGTATTGTCGTTAATCCGGAATTTGTAAATCATCAAACCACGCGCAAAAAAGTAAATAAATATGCAGCTCGTCATTCAAGAAGAGTTGATCAAATATTTAGACCAACTGCATTCCTTTAAGGCGGAGGCAACTGCGAGCGGCTTTTAAAAAGTGTATCGATTAAATTTTGTAAACAGTGAAAGTTTCGTTTCCATGAATTAACAGAACGCGTTACGGCCGCATTTTACGACATTGTATTTTGCCTTGGGTACATTTATGTATATTTGGGGCCTTTCTGGATTTTGATGGTTTTCGGGTACGTTTCTGTATACATAAATGTACCCCGGGTGCCTTTCTGTAGTACCCGGTGCGACAATGACCCCATCAGCCTTAATTACATGCTATACTAATTATATGCCATGCTAACATGAAATAAACAGTATTGTATGTATAAAATATCATGTTTTTATGCTGATTTACCCCCTTTATTAAGGTTTATATCAGAAACAAATCTACAGGTACGCGTTAAAAATTCGAGAATAAAAAACTCCCTGTTTTTGTCAAATCTCCCTGGAAAAAAAGTCAAATCTCCCAGGTAACCCTCCTGAAAATATCACATGTATGCTCTTGTATAATTAATCGACTGATTATGAAATTCAAGGACATTTAATGATATTTTGTCAGAATTTAAGGACTTTTAAGGCTGTATGAACCTTGTTCATTGAATGTAAAGCCAACAAGGTGTCATTGGTTCAGGTCATTCATGCATTTCTCTTTTAAAGATTGGCTCAATTACCTAATTTTACCACTAGGTGGTGTTTTTTTTGCCTATTCAAATATACCCACATTCAGCTTGGTCTATGTAAATATTTTCGCTCACTGTTAGTACGGAATGGAATGAAAATGAAATATTAAACATGACAGATTCACAGCACAATAGGAAAAGGTAATATCTGAGGCTTATTCGAGATGAAATAAGAAGTTTTTTCCAAATCCCCAACCCCAATGTTTTCAATATAAGAAAAGGTAAACAGAAGAGCAAACATAAAATAAAGAGAGAAACTTTACAAGTATTTGGTTTCATTTTTGTCCATGAACATTTATATTGCCATATAACAAGCTGTAACAAGAAATGTCGCCAAACCATGAAAACTACAAAAATATCTAACAAAACCTGTCTGTTGGTCAATTTTGGTTGTAAACCATGAGCAAATCTTAACCCTTAATCCGCTACATATATATAATGGACTGTTCTTTCTTTGAATTAAGACCATTCCATTTATGTGACGAAGGGGTGTTTTGGGGAAATGGCAGCCGGACATTGCAAACCCTGATCAGTTACTTGCAGGCTGATCTGGGTTTACAATGGACGCAAATGCTAGTATAGTCGTGCTTAGTGGGTTAAGGGTTAAATAGGCAACTTGAACCTAATATCTAAAGCAAACGTAAACATTTTTAAAAAGGAAAAAGGCCCATAACTCTGATAAGAATGAAGGGAGGCAATACATATGTATTTTATGGTGGTCGTAAACCTTCATACCAGGTTTGGTTGATATAAACTGATGAGTGCTTTTACCAAAACGGTACATAAATGTGCATTTTCTAGAAAAACAAGCGTATGCATGAAATGTGCCTTTAATTTATAATTCTTACTAACGAATGTTTCTACAGAATCTGCTCTTATACAGGAATGGAACCAATTCATTGAAAAGAAACTTGAATCACCAATCATTTGAATGCTAACTTGAGCCTAAATGTTCCATTAGGCCACCCTTAAAAATAATATTTATGTTTTCCTTTTCCTGCCTAAATTTCAAATTTTGGGTAGGTAAGTTGGCAATTTTTTTTTTTTTTTCAAAAAAGCAAAATTTAACAAAACAAAAAGAAACGCGTTCATCTTTTAATTATGTATTTCTTTATGAAAATCAAAACAAGAGGTCAATGACCTTGAAACTCTACTGATAGATTTTTGATAGCTAGATCAGCATTCCTGTGAAGTTTCAAGAAAATCCGTCAAGTAGTTTCAGAGGAGTAGTCGCTACAAGTTTTCATTATATAACTCTATGTAAACAAAGATGACCACTGGCGGCCATGCTTAACGTCAAATCACAATAATTTTTGACAAGGATCAACATCATGTCATACTGATCATTTTAGAAAAAGACCCATATCAATATCACTTATAGTTTTCAAGAAGTAGTCACTACAAACTTGTATTTTGAAAATCTATTTTTAGCCATGGCGGTCATCTTGAATTTATGGCCGACCTGAAATTTTGCTAGGATCAATTAGACATCCAGAGCAACATTCCTGTGAAGTTTCATAAAAATCTGTCGAGTAGTTACAGAGGAGTAGTCGCTACAAGTATTTACTAGATAACTCTATGTAAACAAAGATGGCCGCTGGCGGCCATGTTTAACGTCGAATCAAAATAATTTTCGACAAGGATCAACAACATTCCATACTGATCATTTTAGAAAAAGTTCCATATCAATATCACTTATAGTTACCAAGAAGTACTCGCTACAAACTTGTTTTTTGAAAAGACGTCGAATCAAAACAATTTTCGACAAGGACCAACATCATGTCATGCTGATCATTTTAGAAAAAGTCCCATATCAATATCACTTAGAGTTTTCAAGAAGTAGTCGCTACAAACTTGTTTTTTAAAAATCTATTTTTAGATCTGGTGGCCATCTTGGATTTCACATCAACATGAATTTTTGCTCTCTGATCAGTAGAGCTAAAAATGTATTGACCATTGTTTAAGATGAACTGAATTGACTACCGTATTTTACCTTGTATAGTACGCAGTTTTTTTTACCACTTTTACGGTTTCCGAAAGGGGGGTGCGTACAATATAAGGAAACAATAAAAAGAACTTTTTTTTTTTTCTTGCAGAAAATCGATGTCTGGCCCTGGGAAGAAAAACCTTGACGATGAACAGACATCGAGACAGAAAATTGTGAATACCGGTACCGATAATACACAATTTTTTCGTAATTTACTCGCTTCATATAAGTAATATATTGACTTAATTCGAATTATAAATGAATAAAGTGTATTATGATGCTTGTTTTTGTATAAATGTTTGCATGTTTGTTGTAAAACTTCAATAAATTGTGTGAAAAATCGTCCCTCCATTTGTTGTTTATATCGCGTGACGTAATATCACGTGACTTCCAGCTGTTTAGACATTAGACTGGTACATGGAGTATTGTTACAGTTCTATTCTATTCTAATATTTATAGGATTTTATTTAATATTTTATAAAAAATTAATGAAGTTTTTGCTTTATTTTGAAAGACATATATTTTAGACGTCGTAGAAAGGCAGAATCACCCTACTTTGAAATGGCTATTATTCAATAATGCTTGTGAAAACCTGCTTACCGGTACACATTTGATGATTGATAATTGGGTCAAACAAAATCGCACCTCGGCTGCAGTATGACACATTATAAACACGGGGTAGAGTGGGTTATTCCATTTCTATAATCCTTTGAAGTCGCCGTGAGTAGCGACTATTTCTGAGGATGCACTTTGACACGCCGTGTGACCTTTACCAGATTTAGCCACGAGGTACAGGTAATTGATCACGCGTTACAATTGTGCTACACTTATGATAAGCACTGGTTCCCGTGAATACACAATGTTAGTATAATCGGCGTAATGGATTACGGTAACCAACGACTCTGTTGTGTTTTAGTAGATGTAATTATCGGATTACGGACAATTATCTGCGGCATTATAATTGGCTCTTTGATGGGATGATACAAGATAGGTACTCCCCTGAAGATTGGCAATTAATGATATAAGTAATTATATTTACTTTTGTACGCTAATTTTCTCGATCGTGATTTTTTTTTTTCTACCTTTTATTTTCGTTGAATGGTTCATCTAGGAAAACGAATATTTTGATGCGTATTATACACGGAAACAACTTTTTTACCCCAGTTTTGACCTCTGAGAAGGGGGTGCGTACTATACACGGGTGCGTACTATACAAGGTAAAATACGGTAGACTTAAAAAGTTAGGAATTTAAGAACTCTTCTGCGTCGAGGACTATCACAACCTCGGCTCCGTTTTATGAAACTTATAACCATTTTGATCGTAAATCAATTTTTTAAATGCTTCACTATAAATTACACTTTTTAAATAAACGTGATTTCATTTCATTTTCTTATTGATTTAAACATATTTTATTGCCATATATGTACAAGTACAATACAATCGGGTCGGGCCACAAGTGCTAACCACATTAGTTACGGCCTTCCCTAATTTTCTTATACAGGTGATATGACATGTTCGAAACCCAGCCATATCAGACCAGTAACAGCGGAGTTATGGCCCTTGATTTAGTTAAAAATGCTATATTTTGCCTCGTTAATCCGATAGGGCTTTCATTTTTCATCCGATCTCTACTAATCTTTAACAGATTGTTTATATCAATGAAAGCTCGGACAAGTTCGAAAACCAGCCAGATCGGACCAGTAACAGCAGAGTTATGGCCCTTGATTTCGTTAAAAATGCTATATTTTGCCTCGTTAGGGCCTTCCTTTTTCATCTCATCTGTACCAAACTTTACCAGATTTGTTGCCCTTTTTTTTTTTTTTATTATTTTTTTTTTTTTCAATATTTTTTTTTTTAATTTCTTTTTTTTTTTTTTTTTAATTTTTGTTGATTTTTTTATATATGATTCATTTTTTCATTTTTATTTTCTTTCTATTCTAATTGTTTAAAAAAAAAAAAAATTCAAAAAATTTTCCAAAAATTTATTTCGTTCGTTTCGTTCTTACTTTATTTTTTTTTGTTTTGTTTTGTTTTTTGTCAACGTCGTGTTGAATTTGAAACTTAGCAGGAAGCGTTGCTATGATTTCTAGCGCCTACTGCGTTTTTTTCCGGTTCGTTGATTTTTGACGGAGTTGCAGCCCCTTGACATTTTTACTTAAATTTCTTGTCGGCGCTACTTCTCCTAAATGCCTTGTTGGATTTCGATGAAACTTGGTAGGAAGCATCAGTAAGATGTCTTGTTGTGCATAACATGCTTTTGCTCCAGTTTGCTGATTTTTGACGGAGTTATGGCCCTTTGATATTTTTTACTTTAAATTTCTTGTCGGCAATACTCCTCCTAAACGGCTTGTTGGAATTCTACAAAACTTGGCAGGAAGCTTCAGTATGATGTCTAGTGCAAAGTGCGGTATATTAATGAAATCTTGTCAAGTTCGAAAACCAGCTAGATCTTGTTAGTAACGACAGAGTTATGGCCTTTGATTTGTTGAAAAATGCTATATCGTATTTTTCTTTGTTAAATCTGTAGTTACTTCATTTTTTATCTGATCTTTACCATATTTGTTTAGAATGTTAATATAAACCTCACACCCATTTTTATGAAATTTCATAGCCCTTGATTTAGAGACGTTTTTGCCAGTAGAGCATCGAGTCCCTCTGGGGCCTCTTTTTTCTTCTTCTTTCTTTCGGAATAATAAATAAAAGAATAGAAAAATAAAGTAAATCTGGCTGGTTTTCGAATTTGTCCGAGATTTCATTGATATTAACAATCTGGTAAAGTTTGGTAAAGATCGGATGAAAAATGAAGGCCCTATCATCTTAACGAGGCAAAATATAGCATTTTTAACTAATTCAAGGGCCATAACTCCTCTGTTACTGGTCCGAACAAACTTGTCCGAGCTTTCATTGATATTAACAATCTGTTAAAGACTGGTAAAGATCGGATGAAAAATGAAGGCCCTATCGTCTTAACGAGGAAAAATATAGCATTTTTAACTAAATCAAAGACCATAACTCCGCTGTTACTGGTCCGAGCTTTCATTGATATTAACAATCTGTTAAAATTTGGTAAAGATCAGATGAAAAATGAAGGCCCTATCGTCTTAATGAGACAAAAGTTAACAACGGACGATGGATTGACGATGGACGGACAGACGACGGACAACTCGCCATCCCATAAGCTCTGCTGGCCCTTGGCCAGTAGATCTAAAAAAACAAGGCACACAACTTTGAAAATGGCTATAATCGAAATTAACGATAAACCATTTTTATTTTCTTCACTTCGAAAGTGACCTTGTCTTTCCAATATTTACTTTAAGGCCTGAAATTCCTTTTAAATCAAGTGTCACAACAAATTAAATTAGAACGGATATATAAACAAACTGAATAATATGAACATGGAATACTAAAGGGTGAACAATAAGAGGGAACAATAGCATGATCCATTACATAAACATGGACTTTATAATAATGCATCATTACACACTTGACAGACCATGTCAGAAATTTTGAGAGCTGACATAAAATTATAAGGGGGATATTGTTATCTCACTAATGTTCACATTATTATGTAAATTTCCCTTTTAGAGCTTCTGATATTGGCTTTTGTGTTTAAGCAAAATAAACTAATCTTTTTGTGCTTGTTGTTTTGTTTGTTTGTGCTTGTTTGTTTGTGTTTGTTGCTGTTTTGTTTGTGCTTGTTTGTTTGTTTGTTTTGTTGTTGTTTGTGTTTGTTTGTTTTGTTGCTGTTGTGTTTGTTTTGTTGTTGTGTTTGTTTGTGCTTGTTTGTTTTCTTGTTGTTTTGTTTGTGTTTGTTTGTTTTGTTGTTTTGTTTGTGTTTGTTTGTTTTGTTGTTTTGTTTGGTGTTGTTTTGTTGTATGTTCTGTGTGTGCTTGGGGTGAGGGGTGTGTATGTGGGGTGTGGGGTGGACCACTACAAAATTAGGATGTTTAGATGTTACGATAATGGCAATGAATTTACAACAATCACTCTCCAAAAGAAAGACTATATTCAAACACAACTCTACATTACCTGGCCATTCTGTAGCAGGGAGTTGCTATATTCACACACAACCCTAACTTACCTTGCCATTCTGTAGCAAGGAGTTGCCATATTCACACACAACCTTAAATTACCTTGCCATTCTGTAGCAGGGAGTTGCTATATTCACACACAACCCTTAATTACCTTCCCATTCTGTAGCAGGGAGTTGATATTCACACACAATTCACACACAACCCTAAATTGCATTGCCATTCCAGGGTTCGACACTAACATTTTTAAACGGGTAGTCCGGAGGACTAGTGACTTTAACAATCTAATAGTCCTCCTGAGAACTAGATGGTCCTTCCAAGAGAACGGTGCATTTAGCACAAAAAAACAAAACAGGTGTATAACAGGAGACAAACTTCAAAGTGAACAGTGTCAAAAACGCTTTTCGTCTTAAAGATACCAACTGAAATCGTAAAACTTTATTTTTTTCGGTTTCTGGTCCCCAGGCAGACTTTCATCAGCTCTTTACGTCTTTGACCGAAGTGAGATTTAGATGCATTTTCTGCCCTAACCAACTTCACACATATTGATCGAATGCAATATTATTCTGATCTTCATTTTCATTGAAAAATACTTATTATTCGACAATTACCAAAACCTATTTTTCATTCATACCCGCAATGAGTAACAAAACACAAACTCATTACCTAATCCATAGACATAGATAAGTTATTGATGGCTATGACTAATCATAGGATCCAATACATTTCCGTTGATTTCTCTCGTCTATAAAACAATCACAAACAAACTCGCTTTATACCAAACACATTTTTTTATTTCATAATTAGCCCTCAGTAAAACACACAATAGAAGTTCACACTTTTGCTTATTGACGACCGCCGCAAAGGTTCTTTACAACTGTGCCGATGTCAATCATATAATTATACAACGCCTTTTAAACTGATTTATCGCAGGAGAAATAAGTTTCAAAGTATCTCGTCTAATCATAACCGCGCCCTTGCATAATAGTTTGTAGTAAGATTTTTAATTATTCACCACACGGAAAAATATGATGGCTTTGATTATAAACCAATCGGTAATGGGATTAAATAAGGTACTTGTGAAACACGCGCTGATTGTGTAATTTAGAGGGTTTTGTTAATTATGAGGTTAATCGCATTTGAAATTGCCGAAATTGACAGCGACTCAAATTTCGCTCCACATGGATAAAAAGCGAAGTCGGCCAAATCATAGCGAAGTTTTAAGCGACTTCGCCAAATCGCGTGACCCTGGCCCTATATTAGGAATGTGTATTTTACGGCCCTAATATCTTTAATGGGGCTCGAAAAATTACTAGTCCAACGGACTAGCCAACTTTCACGTTTAGGTAGTCCTCCTGAAAAACAGGTGGGCACAGGACTAGCGGACTAGCGTTAGTGTCGAACCCTGCATTCTGTAGCAGGGAGTTACTATATATTCACACACAACCCTAAATTGCATTGCCATTCTGTAGCAGGGAGTTGCTATATTCACACACAACCCTAAATTACCTTGCCATTCTGTAGCAGGGAGTTGCTATATTCACACCCAACCATAAATTACCTTGACATTCTGTAGCAGGGAGTTGCTATATTCACACACAACCATAACTTACCTTGCCATTCTGTAGCAGGGAGTTGCTATATTCACACACAACCACAAATTACCTTGCCATTCTGTAGCAGGGAGTTGCTATATTCACACACAACCCTAAATTGCATTGCTGTTCTGTAGCAGGAAGTTACTATATATTCACACACAACCCTAAATTGCATTGCCATTCTGTAGCAGGGAGTTGCTATATTCACACACAACCCTAAATTACCTTGCCATTCTGTAGCAGGGAGTTGCTATATTCACACCAAACCATAAATTACCTTGCCATTCTGTAGCAGGGAGTTGCTATATTCACACCCAACCATAAATTACCTTGCCATTCTGTAGCAGGGAGTTCCTATATTCACACACAACCATAACTTACCTTGGCATTCTGTAGCAGGGAGTTGCTATATTCACACACAACCATAACTTACCTTGGCATTCTGTAGCAGGGAGTTGCTATATTCACACACAACCACAAATTACCTTGCCATTCTGTAGCAGGGAGTTGCTATATTCACACACAACCATAAATTACCTTGCCATTCTGTAGCAGGGAGTTGATAACAAGAGTTTTACCAGTGGATGTGTGGCCATACACAAATATGGCTGCCGCACAGAAATGGTGAGGCTGAAATATACAAACAAAATATTTCAAGTTCCAATATGCATTTATATCAAATTTGTACCTAGTTTGCTATCAAAATTTACGAGTTTCTAAATTTTGGTAATTTTTTGCAGACTCGTAATGAGGCGGTGGGGAGAGGGGGACAAAACATAAAACTGAAATAACTCCTTTCATATTTTTCAAGAAAGTGTGATTAAATCCAAAAAGAAGTTTCAGAAAAAAATAAGTAGATCTGTTTTTACATCTCTGTGTAAATTTGGCATGGCCATGGTACCATTTTGAACATTTGGCGATGACGAAAAATGAAATTAATATAGGTCAACTCAACTGAATTAAGTATGACAATGCACAAGCACATATTACTATATATCGCCAACCGGAATGAACATGGTCATTAGCCTAGCCGGATGTGGACCGGGCAGTCTCGTGTACCCGAATTACATATAAGAACCATACGAAACTATTTGATATTATGTACCCGAATCACATATAAGAACCATACGAAAGTATTTGATATTAAGAGTAGTGTATAGTTCCCAGATTTCTATCTTCTCTTTATGGTGACTCAAATAACCTAGGATAGTGTGTTGATGAGCCGTCAAACAACAATTAAATTAAATTACATCTTTAATTAAGACTATAAGAATCTCATCCTCGGGATCAGAATTGCAACAAGGAACCCGGCAGAGCCTCGTCCCTGGTTACAATTCTGACCCTTGGGTGAGATTTACCTATCTCACAAGGATCAACTCATGATGGATTATTTACGCTAAAATAAGGCGACGTCACCAATGTGACAAGAATCTTTCATGGGTATCCGGTGAAGATAGAGAATTTCAACTCGAAGTATAAGTGTTTTTATCGGAAAAGAGGGTCTGCCAAGGTTCCGATTGATGCACTTATACCGAGGGTTGTAATTCCCTATCTGAACCGAATACCCATGATAGATTCTTTTTCTTGCATATAAGAGACATGTTGTAAATAGATTTTATTTTCAATATCAAGAGTAACATTCCTGTAAAGTTTCATGAAAATCCTTCAAGTAGTTTCAGGAGTAGTTGCCACAACTTATTCCTATATAACTCTGTGTAAACAAAGATGGCTGCTGGTGGCCATGTTTGGTGTCAAATAAAAAAAATGTTTAGGACCAACTTCATGCCATGCCAACCATTTTTATAAAAGGTACCAAATCAATAACACAAGGTAACTTAAGTTGTACATGTAAAATCAATTATAGCTGTGGTGACCATTTTGACGTTCAGGCCGACAGGACTTACCAGACATCAAGAGCAACATTCCTGTAAAGTTTCATGAAAATCCATTAAGTAGTTTTAGAGGAGTAGCTGCCACAAGTTTTTCCTATATAACTCTATGTAAACAAAGATGGTCACTGTTGGACACCAAATTGAAATGAATTTTGGTTTGGACCAACTACATGTCATGTCAGTCATTTTGGTAAAGGTTCCAAATCAATATCACTTAGGCCAAACAAAATGAATACTCTGTTTCCACTAACCCGACCGACACTATTTTTTTCACCGTTTTTGTAATAAAAAATATGTTCGATCGTTTTTGCTCTTTTCTATTCCTTTCCGCATAATATAAATCTTTCCGGTAATTAGTCATCCCGATACTTGAAACGCATGTCAATAAAGCGTCTATCGATGCAGGTGTCCTTACGGTGACAATGTTTTTTGGAAAAATTCGTTGTCAGATCTGTTGAGTTTGTCCCTAATTTTAACGACATGGCAACAAGTTTACTGCTGGTTACGTTTGACAAATGCAGACATTTTCCTGGATTGAAAAAAGTGTACCCAGTTAAGAATTCAAGCAGAATAATTGACATTTTTTCGGAATATCACGGTGTGCAACCCAGCGAAAATTTCGAGAAATCTGGCCCTACTTTCACTGTTTCTGGTTCCACTCATGTAAACACAGATGAAAACTCAGCAAACATCTCACTCGACACAAATGTAATGCCTTAATAGATGGGGAATTGAAAATGAGATATGAAAAATCAGCCATGCAAGGATTCAGGCAAAATTCCTATCACACAGTGTCCATTTGGCAAAACTGTTAACAAGAAAAGTCATTAAATTTAGTCAGACAAACCATCTGACATTTTACCCACATGAAAAGTTCTAGGGACGGGCATGCAAAGAAGGAAGCATATTTGTAGATTTGGAAAATCTCTGAGATGTGAGCTTCAAAAATGTCAGAGTATTTAAACTGTTTTTACAACATAACACAACAATCAAAATCTGAGAAGTCTCGTTTAATACCATACACTATTTTAATATTGAAATTGTATTATGTTTTTGCTATGTACCCGACATCAATTTAAAAATACCATTGTTCTAATTAAGGCTGGAGAGAACAGTCAAGTATTTACTAGATAGACAAGTTGATTTTGCTATATTAATTAAAGTCATAATAATCATCTTCAAACTTGCAGTTTGGTGAAAATGTAACACATGTATGCAGTTAGTCTTTTAACTCTTGTTTAATACTCCAGTCTGGCCCCAATATCACGAAACAACTCAACTTTTCAACTCAGACTCAACTCAACTTGTCTTTGACATTACAATTCTGAGTTAATATTGTATTGGATCATTTTAATTTTGCTGGAAATCATTGTATATAGATCTTTTACTGATATTGTGAAAAGTTATTGTGAAAATCTACAGTTGCTTGAAAAACAATGAAGAAAATGTATTTGAGTCGGATCTGAAATATTCGAGACCATCTCAAATTCATTTTCTTAAATCTTGGTAAAATAGATTATATTTATAGAGTAACAATTTGAGTACTTGAGTTAAAGTATAACAACAAACTCTACTAATTTTCCATATATTAATGTAAAAGAATTATTTCGGTTACTATTTGATAAAGACATTTTGAGTCAAGTTAAAATCTCAACTTAAGTTTATTCGTGATACTGGGAGCTGTTCTAGCTCATTTAATATTGAACTTGTTCTAGAGGTTTATATGGATTTTTTAAAAATATTTTGATGTTTATTTTAGGGTGAAATAAAGAGACAACAAATCTTTTTTAAACTTGTTTATATTCATTTATTCATTGAAGTATGTTTTAATACAACATATATTGAAATACAATGATATTACGTAGAAAAAGTAACCTATAAAGTCCTACTATTTTATATCGCGTAGAAAAAAATTGAAATTGAAATTGAATTGGGGTTTTAAGGCGCACCAACACATTACAGGTTATATGGCGCCTAACAGGCATGAACATGCCAGGCTCATCTTCCATGTACATCGAGATAAAATATGGAAAATGGGCCTAGAACCTTCTCACCCTGAACTACAGAGTTGCTGCAAATTCTATCGTAAAAACTCCATTTACGCTAGAGCCACGTTTATTGTTTTTCTGCCACTGCTCTTAGTGATGTGAGCGAGATGGCACCTGAAACAATGCAGGGGTCATGATGAAGACCTTTAATGAGCATGAACAAAAAATGACAAAATGAATATGAATGGGGGGGTCCTACCCCTCTGCATGTGACGGTGTGTTTGCAGTGGTTGTATTCTACCCCGGCAACCACACGGGGTAAAAAGAAAAAAAGGAAAAAAAAGTTGTGCCTACCTACCTACGCTATTTTTTTTCAAGACGTTAGCGGAAACGAAGTATTCATTTTGTTTGGCCTTATGGTTTTTGAGTAGTCACCACAAAAATATATTTTTAGCCGTAGTGACTATCTTGAATTTCCAGCCATCCTGAATTTAAGCTAGGATCAACTAGACATCAAGAGCAATATTCCTGTAAAGTTTCATGAAAATCTGTGAAGTAGTTTCAGAGGAGTAGTCACCACAAGTTTTTCCTATATAACTCCATGTATTAAACAATGATTCTGCTGGCAGCCATGTTTGATGTCAAATCAAAATGAATTTTGTTAAGGACCAACTAAATGTCATGCCAGTCATTTTAGTAAGGTTCCAAATCAATACCACTTAAGATTTTTGAAAAGTAGTCACCACCAACTTGTACTTTTAAAATCTGTTTCTAGCTGTGGCGGCCATCTTGTATTTCTGGCCAAGCTGAATTTACGTTGGGATCAACTAGACATCCAGAGCAACATCAGTGATATTTTTTACCCAAAATACTTCGCAAAATTCAGCCCCATTCCCCCCTCGAAATATTTTCCCCCCTTTTTTTTGAGAAAAAATTCCCCCCATTTTTTAAAATTTTAAATGACCTTGGAGCTCTACTAAAAATTGTGAAGAATCCCTGGCATGGTCATTTTGTGAAAAAAAAGTGTGATTACTGTCTAATTTGTGATTACTTGTTGAAAGAGTTATAAGTTGATACATACATACATATGTTTTTGTGGGAGGAAGAGCTATAAAAATAAGGTATGTTTTAGATAAACTTTCTTCTATCAATGTATTCAAAACTAAACAATATGAGAAAGTAAGAGTGGGAAATGTTATTTACCAAAAAAAGTTCCAGATGGTGGAGTCAAATGTTAAACAAGGTATGTTTGTAAAATACATGCCCCAGAGTCGTCAATTTTTTAAAAAAATATTTTTTTTACCAATTCAGGTGCCATAACTCCAGGTTTTCTGAAACATTATGCTGGTTATGGAATCTGACCTAGATACCATATTCATAATTTTGGATATAAATATTGTGAACAAGTTTTTTTAATTGTGAAAAAAATCGGCCTGTGGAAGAATACCAATTTTAAATTGCGAAGTAGCCGAATTTCGGCCCGTTAAAGCAGGAAAAAAAGCCCTATGAAATTTCATGAAAATCTGTCAAGTAGTTTTAGAGGAGTAGTTGCTACTTGTTTTTACTATATAACTCTTTGTAAACAAAGATGGCCACTGGCAGCCATGTTTAATGTCAAATCAAAATAATTTTCAACAAGGACCAACATTATGTCATGCTGATCATTTTAGAAAAAGTCCCATATCAATATCACTTATACTCTTCAAGAAGTAGTCGCTACAAAGTTGTTTTTAAAAATCTATTTTCAGCCATAGTGGCCATCTTAATTTCCGGCCGACCTGAAATTTTGCTAAGATCAACTAGACATCAACAGCAACATTTCTGTAAAGTTTTATGAAAGTCCGTGAAGTAGTTTCAGAGGAGTAGTCACCACAATTTTTTCTATATGACTCCATTTAAACAATGATGTCTGCTGGTGGTCATGTTTGATGTCAGATCAAAATGAATTTTGTTTAGGACCAACTACGTGTCATGCCAGTCATTTTAGTAAGGTTCCAAATCAATATCACTTACGATTTTTGAAAAGTAGTCGCCACAAACTTGTAGTTTTAAAATCTATTTTTAGCCGGTGTGGCCGTCTTGTATTTCCGGCCAAGCTGAATTTATGCTAGGATCAACTAGACATTCAGAGCAACATCAGTGTTTTTTTCTGTCCAATACAGAGCAGTAACTCTAACTTGAATGATGACAGAGTTACGGTTCATGCACTCTACACTTTCTCTCATTACCCTCTATCATTGTGTGAAGTTTCATTGTAATTCCATCAGTAGTTTTGAAGTTGTGCTCGGGACAAAAATTCAAAGTATAAAATTACAAGGGGCAGTAACTCTAAGTTGAATGATAAACAGAGTTACGGTTCTTGCTCTCTGCACTTCCTCTCATTGCCCTCTATCATTGTGTAAAGTTTAATTGCAGTCCCATCAGTAGTTTTGAAGTTATGCGCTGGACAAATATTCGAAGTATAAAATTACAAAGGGCAATAACTCTATTTTAAGTGATGACAGAATTATGGTTCTTGCACTCTGCACTTCCTCTTGTTGCCCTCTATCATTATGTGAAGTTTCGTTGTAGTTCCGTCAGTAGTTTTGAAGTTATGCTCCGGACAAAAAATCTAAGTATAAAATTTCAAAGGGCAATACCCGGACACGATCGGACGGACAGGACACACTGTGCGACTACTATATGCCACCCTTTGGGGGCATAAAAATATGTTACTCTACGGGACGCGACGGTTACACAGCAGGACAGGACGCAACGCAACGTTACGGACAACATGATTCCTATATAGCCCCCACTTAACTTTGTGAGGGGGCATCCGTGGCCGAGTGGTTTACGTCTCTGACTTGCAATCACTTGCCCCTCACCGCTGTAGGTTCGATCCCTCAGGGGCCTAGGAATCTTTATGTGAGGAAGCTATCTAGCTGGCTTACGGAACGTCGGTGGTTCTACCCAGGTGCCCGCCCGTGCACGAAAATTGCCCGGAGGGGCATCTGGGGTCTTCCTCCACCAATGGAAGCTGGAAAGTCGCCATATGACCTTAGCTGTTGGTGCGACTATAAAATCCAATTCAACCAATTAACTTTGTGAAAACGGTGGTATAACAAATGCAATCTCAAAACAGTAAATACCAGTTTTATATAATATCATAATCAATATCATACGTGTGGTCAGTTTATAGAAAACAACTTTTGTTTTACCCCAACAGTAGGCAACTGAACGAACTTAAAACATTTTGTGAAGCAAACATTCGCTACCTTTATAACATAATGGTACATAACGTTTAAGTTAACACATGCCAATTAGTGTAAAACAACAGGTTTGTTAAAGGCAAGGTCAAGTTCCAGGTTCAACCTTTTTTAAAAGGGAAATAATTCAAAATTCAAAGAGTTACGGGTCTTTTTTAGATGGATCATTTGGATCATGCTGAAGATGTGTGAAAAGTTTCATTGTTGTAGACCAAATACTTTAACATTGTTTAGCCACAATCACTTGTTAAGACAAGTACAAGTTACAGGTTAAACCTTTTCCAAAGTGAAATAATTATGGATCATGCTGAAGATGTGAACCAAGTTTCATTGTTGTAATACTTTGAAAGTTAAACATATAATGAATCCACCTGAAAAAGGCCCCTAACTCTCTGAATCATATTTTTTTTAATTATTTCAACAAGAAATGTATCCATGGGACATGGATGCCCCCACTGCAAACCATCTGCCTAACTGTGACCTTGACCTTTGAGGCACTGACATGATTCTCGCACAAGACATACCTTCTCATTGTGATGAACATTTGTGTGAAGTTTGATGCATTTCCCTTCAGCAGTCTTGGACTAATGGCTGACATGAAAAAAAGACCTTTGAACTCCAACTGTCATCTTGACCTTTGAGTCACTGACATGATTCTTGCACGTGACACACCTTCTCAATGAGATGAACATTTGTGTGAAGTCTGACGCAACTCCCTTCAGTAGTTTCCAAGTAATGGAGTGAAACATGAATTTGTTCATGATGTTTTACCTTTGACCTCCAAGTGTGACCTTGGCCTTTGAGATACGGTCATGATTCTCGCGTGCGACACATCTTCTCACACTAATGAACATTTGTGTGAAGATTGACGAAATTCCCTTCAGTAGTTTCCAAGGAAAGGCTGAAACACAATTTCGGACGAATGGACGGACGCACGCACAGACGGACGGTGCGATTACTATATGCTTCCCACCCTGTGGGGGTAAAAAACATTTAAACTGGAACTTAACCGTGCCCAAGTTAGTAGATAGACAAACAGACAGACGGATGACATCACGACATAATACATCCCATCTAAAGATGGCATATCATGAGATGGAATTAGTGGGCGAGTATAGAGATCTGGAAAAAAGATAGTGCATTTATAAGTTTGATTAAATCTACCTTACAACACACATTGATTTTTTGATATCATAAAAAAAGCAAGTCACTTACTGATGCAGACTTAAATATAATAAATCATCATAATAACGTCAAATACGTAATATGAATTATTTCTACAATTTAATTTACATTTTAACTTACTGCCAATTTTTAATTAAATTCTAGATAAAGTACTAGAAGACGCAGCTTGTATAAGGATAAATTGATCGGGGGTTTAAGTGAGTTTGGAAATGAATATTAATTAAAATGCCCATCTTAATTCAATGGAAAATGGTTATATGAAAAAACGAAGATTCTCTACAGTACCAGGCACTATTTAGTCTTGATCATCCTTGACGCTTGATTGTAAATACAAACGTCGTGACCCTTTGCGCAGAAAAAAATTAAAACCAGAAACACAGGGCGGTAATTATTATTTTTTATTACTGTATTTATGACATCCACATCCACATTTAGTTATATATAAGGATCAAGTTTTCCTTCTTGTTTATTTATTAATTTAGTGTCTTTCTGCCATTCTGTATATCTTAGATAAAAGGTGTGTCTGTATCAGCCAATCAGATACAATACCAAAATCTCGGTAAAATAGCTGCCAAGTCAAACTTTTTTTAGAAGAACAGTTCTAGATGTTTGTCTTGAAAACATGCAAGCATCACAGATTATCTAGACTAGGCACTATTAGGCTCTATGTTCCAAGTATTTATTAAGCCATAAAAATTCTTTAATGTTTTCAAGTTACGCTCTTGAAACAAATATTTTAACACTGATCTTGTTTTCAAGGAAATGCCAAAATATTATATCATAACCATGTCTGTATATTAAAAGGCACAACAATACCTCTACGTTGATATCTATAGCAAGTTTGAAGAAGATACCTTGAAATGTTTTGGGGTTATGCTCTGGAAACAATATGTGCCACATGGACTATCTTGACCCAAATTCAACAAAAACATTCGACAAACAGTCATGAGAAATTTGTATGCATCAGAAGGCATTGCATGTCCAGATTTCATAACTTTCACATGACATCATCAAAATAATTTGACCAATCAGTGATGAATAAAACAAAAGACCTCCACATTCTGCTGGAGGTAAACTCGGTGTTTATCGTTGGTGCTCAATTGACTTTAGCCCTTTATAAAACTAGTTTGTAGTGATAATTATATTAAAATCTGTATTTTGTACGTACATCTATGTATCTTCTTTTGGTGTTGTCTGATTTTAAAACACCAATATGGATACATTTAATTTAAATCATAGTCTAATATTTTCATTTTTCATATAGAGATTGAGGATAAAGTCCGAGTAAACCCCTTTATTTTCACCTACTGAATATCTCAACCTACCGGAAGTTGGCCGGATGTGAAATTTATGAATAGAAAGTTTCATGAAGATACCTTGAACAGTTGAACGGTTTTGAAAATATGCTTTGCAAACAAAATGTGCAACTGACTAACTGACAGACTGACTGACGTACCTCTTTTTAACCTCATTTTAACTTCATTTTGAAGGCGATAAAAGCTTACAAAAAGATAATGTTCAAAACTTGAAAAGTGGAACTGCAAAAACTCTCTGAATAGATCAAAGAAATTAATTTATGCGAACCAAGATAGGTGTGCTCACAGATAATGCAGTTTAAGCGTGGTTGATCACACATTTCCTTCTTGTAGCAATTAATTAAAATAAAATATACACATATACCGGTAACCATATTTCTTACAAGAGACCAACTACATTGAAGCACTCTTCTGTAGAAACATGACTGGGTTTGTTAGCCTCAATCAGACAATTAAGTTCCGGAAACATACAAACATGACTGGGTGTATTAGCCTTAATCAGACAATTAAGTTCCGGAAACATACAAACGTGACTGGGTGTATTAGCCTCAATCAGACAATTAAGTTCCGGAAACATACAAACATGTATGGGTGTATTAGCCTTAATCAGACAATTAAGTTCCGGAAACATACAAACGTGACTGGGTGTATTAGCCTTAATCAGACAATTAAGTTCCGGAAACGTACAAACATGACTGGGTTTGTTAATCTCAATCAGACAATTAAGTTCCTGAAACGTACAAACCTGACTGGGTTTGTTAGCCTCAATTAGACAAATAAGTTCCTGAAACATACAAACATAACTGGGTTTGTTAGCCTCAATCAGACTATTAAGTTCCTGAAACATACACGCTTGACTGGGTTTGTTAGCCTGAATCTGACAATTAAGTTCCTGAAACCAGTGATCTATGGAAAAGACATAACAGGATGTTAGCCCCTAATCTGACAATTAAGTTCCTTGTGATCTACAGAATTTGTCCTGTTAGCCTTCATCTGACAATTAAATTCCTCAAACAAGTGATCTACAAAACAAACATGACTGGGTTTGTTAGTCTCAAACTGACAATTAAGTGCCTGAAACAAGTGATCTATGGAACAAACATGACTGGGTTTGTTAGCCTCAATTTAACAATTAAGTTACAATTAAGTTACTGAAGCAAGTTAGCCTCAATCTGACAATTAAGTTCCTAAAACAAGTGATCTACAGAACAAACATGACTGGGTTTGTTAGCCTCAGTCTGACAATTAAGTAAACAAGTAATCTACGAAACAAACATAACTGGGTTTTTTTAGCCTCAATCTGACAATTAAGTTCCTAAAACGTGTGATCTACAGAACAAACATGACTGGGTTTGTTAGCCTCAATCTGACAATTAAGTATACAAGTGATCTACAGAACAAACATGACTGGATTGTTTAGCCTCAATCTGACAACTAAGTTCCTAAAACAAGTGATCTACAGAACAAACATGACTGCATTAGTTAGCCCTAATATGACAATTAAGATCCTGTAACAAGTGATCTACGGAACAAACATGTCTGGGTTTGTTAGCCTCAATCTGACAATTAAGTTCCTAAAACAAGTGATCTACGGAACAAACATGACTGGGTTTGTTAGCCTCAATCAGACAATTAAGTTCCTGTAACAAGTGAGCTACAGAACAAACATGACTGGGTTTGTTAGCCTCAATCAGACAATTTTGTTTTGTTTGTTTGTATGGTGTTTTACGTCATGTTCAACACATGTAAGGTTATATTATGACAGTCGATTTTTTTTGGTGGAGGCAGACCACCCACTTTTCCTGGGTAGAACCAGTATTGTACACCTCCCGCCATCCGTAAGAATCAACACTTCCTCACAAGTTGAGCTCCCAGTGGGATTCAAACCTACAGTGGTGGAACAAGTGATCTACAGAACAAACATGACTGGGTTTTTTAGTCTCAATTTGACAATTAAGTTCCTAAAACAAATGATCTACAGAACAAACATGACTGGGTTCGCTAGCCCAAATCAGACAATTAAGTTCCTTGAACAAGTGATCCACGTGATTAGATTCAACGAAACCTGTATTAGGTTATGGATATCAGGCGAGTAGCTGACCTGAAATGCACACAAAGCCCCAAAAACTAGCGGGGTCCAGTAGCATGCTCCCCATGCAATTTTTTAAAATCTTAGCGATGTAATGGTGCGTTTTGGCATATATTGGACTGAACACTAAGTCTTGTGTGGTAATTATTTTTTTTTACAAATTTGAGAATTAACATCTGACAAAAGTTAAAATACCTACCATGTAAAATAAGATAAGAAACAAAATAATAATAATTAATGTTGACCTTTAACCCAAACCCCTCTGGCTTCATTTTTTATTAATTAATCCTTCATTTCTTCATCTTTCATCAGTTTTTGCGCAAAATATGACCTATTTATGTGTCGACGTGCCGTAAAACACCATTCATTCATCTTTCATCAGTTTTTGCGCACAATATGACCTATTTATGTGTTGACATGCCGTAAAACACCATTCATTCATCTTTCATCAGTTTTTGCGC
>JAWPHD010008839.1:0-110452 GCA_037043455.1 Cyrtodaria siliqua | reverse complement strand
GTCATAAATTTACTTCAAAACACGCTCATGAATTTGGTCATATATTCACCTCTAAACACGCTCATGAATCTGGTCATATATTCACCTCTAAACATGCTCATGAATTTGGTCATAAATTCACTTCTAAACACGCTCATGAATTTGGTCATATATTCACCTCTAAACACGCTCATGAATTTGGTCATAAATTCACTTCTAAACACGCTCATCAATTTGGTCATATATTCACCTCTAAACACGCTCATGAATCTGGTCATAAATTTACTTCAAAACACGCTCACAAATTTGGTCATAAATTTACTTCTAAACACGCTCATGAATCTGGTCATAAATTCACTTCAAAACACGTTCACAAATCTGGTCATAAATTCACTTCTAAACACGCTCATGAATCTGGTCATAAATTCACTTCTAAACATGCTCATGAATCTGGTCATAAATTTACTTCAAAACACGTTCACAAATTTGGTCATAAATTCACTTCTTAACATGCTCATGAATCTGGTCATAAATTTACTTCAAAACACGCTCATGAATTTGGTCATATATTCACCTCTAAACACGCTCATGAATCTGGTCATATATTCACCTCTAAACATGCTCATGAATTTGGTCATAAATTCACTTCTAAACACGCTCATGAATTTGGTCATATATTCACCTCTAAACACGCTCATGAATTTGGTCATAAATTCACTTCTAAACACGCTCATGAATTTGGTCATACATTCACCTCTAAACACGCTCATGAATCTGGTCATAAATTTACTTCAAAACACGCTCACAAATTTGGTCATAAATTTACTTCTAAACACGCTCATGAATCTGGTCATAAATTCACTTCAAAACACGTTCACAAATCTGGTCATAAATTCACTTCTAAACACGCTCATGAATCTGGTCATAAATTTACTTCAAAACACGCTCACAAATTTGGTCATAAATTTACTTCTAAACACGCTCATGAATCTGGTCATATATTCACCTCTAAACACGCTCATGAATCTGGTCATAAATTTACTTCAAAACACGCTCACAAATTTGGTCATAAATTTACTTCTAAACACGCTCATGAATCTGGTCATAAATTCACTTCTAAACACGCTCATGAATCTGCAGAGCCCCAGATAAGCTGCGTATTTGTGTAATTACCCAATTAAAACAATGGAAAACGAAATTGAAATTAAAATCAAGCGTACCAAAAAGCATATGAAATCACATTTAAGCAATTATTTAAAAAATATGTGCGTACAAACTTCCATTATTGTAATCGCACTTTGTCTCTGACTTTCGTAGAATGTAAACAAATCTTCGTCATTCTGTATTGTCCCGGTTAATTAGCGAACCCGTCTAGTAGACGTTACTGGAGTATTTAACAGTATGTCGCTATAGAACAAATAGTAATTTCGTAAACCAGTCCAATATAAAATAAAGTCTAGATCACTATGTGGCTTGGTAATTTTCAAGCGTTTGTGTAAATTTAAGTTTGCGTTTCCGGAATTATAGAGGAATTAATCGATATATGTATTCACCCGTCAATTCCAATTGTTCACAATGTATTAAACAATATTTTGTCATCAGTAACAAAACCGACGGCAATCGTGTAGTTACTAAAACCGTTAGAGACTGGAAAACTAAATATACCTGGCTAATTGTCGTCAATAATTATGATGATGATTAAATCTGAATCATTAACTATTCAGCGAAAATAAAACAATCAGTTAAAACATAGAAGTTACAGTTGATGTTTCCAGCGTAAATGGAGTTTCTATGATAGAATTTGCAGTAACTCTGCAGTTCAGGGTGAAAAGGTTCTAGGCCCATTTCCCATGTTTTATCTTGATGGAGGATGAGCCTGGCATGTTCATGCCTGTTAGGCGCCATATAACCTCTCATGTGTTGGTAAAAATTCATGTGAAATAGAAGCCACAATAGAGACTCATACAACACACAACATAAAGATCTGAAAAGTACACTATTGTAAGTACCTATTTGTACTATTTCGTGTTGATACCCAATTAACGAAACATTTGATGAGTGAATTACTTTTTTTTAATCAGTTGTATTTTAAGATACCCAATTGACAAAAATATAGGTGGGTATTTAAGCAGACCAAACCAATTCTTATCTGGGGCTCTGAATCTGGTCATAAATTTACTTCAAAACACGTTCACAAATCTGGTCATAAATTCACTTCTAAACATGCTCATGAATCTGGTCATAAATTCACTTCAAAACACGTTCATGAATCTGGTCATAAATTTACTTCAAAACACGTTCACAAATTTGGTCATAAATTCACTTCTAAACATGCTCATGAATCTGGTCATATATTCACCTCTAAACACGCTCATGAATCTGGTCATAAATTTACTTCAAAACACGCTCACAAATTTGGTCATAAATTTACTGCTAAACACGCTCATGAATCTGGTCATAAATTCACTTCTAAACACGCTCATGAATCTGGTCATAAATTTACTTCAAAACACGTTCACAAATCTGGTCATAAATTCACTTCTAAACATGCTCATGAACCTGGTCATAAATTCACTTCAAAACACGTTCATGAATCTGGTCATAAATTTACTTCAAAACACGTTCACAAATTTGGTCATAAATTCACTTCTAAACATGCTCATGAATCTGGTCATAAATTCACTTCAAAACACGTTCATGAATCTGGTCATTAATTTACTTCAAAACACGCTCACAAATTTGGTCATAAATTTACTTCTAAACACGCTCATGAATCTGGTCATAAATTCACTTCTAAACACGCTCATGAATCTGGTCATAAATTTACTTCAAAACACGTTCACAAATCTGGTCATAAATTCACTTCTAAACATGCTCATGAATCTGGTCATATATTCACCTCTAAACATGCTCATGAATTTGGTCATAAATTCACTTCTAAACACGCTCATGAATTTGGTCATATATTCACCTCTAAACACGCTCATGAATTTGGTCATAAATTCACTTCTAAACACGCTCATGAATTTGGTCATACATTCACCTCTAAACACGCTCATGAATCTGGTCATAAATTTGCTTCAAAACACGTTCACAAATATGGTCATAAATTCACTTCTAAACACGCTCATGAATTTGGTCATAAATTCACTTCTAAACATGCCCACGAATTTGGTCACAAATTATTCGTGACCACAAATTTACTTTAAAACACACTCATAAATTTCGTCATATATTCACCTCTAAACACGCTCATGAATCTGGTCATAAATTTACTTCAAAACACGCTGATGAATTTGGTCATATATTCACCTCTAAACACGCTCATGAATCTGGTCATATATTCACTTCTAAACACGCTCATGAATTTGGTCATAAATTTACTTCTAAACACATTCATGAATCTGGTCATATTCACCTCTAAACACGCTCATGAATCTGGTCATATATTCACCACTAAACACGCTCATGAATCTGGTCATATATTCACTTCTAAACACGCTCATGAATTTGGTCATAAATTTACTTCAAAACACGCTCATGGATCTGGTCATAAATTCACTTCTAAACATGCTCATGAATCTGGTCATATTGCATGTGTAATGCCTTCATGAGACCTCCAACAATATTCATTTTCTCATGAATGAGATACACTGGTCCATGCACATAAACCAGCAGAGGTCAGATTTCTACTACCTCGTACTCAAAGTTTGCTAAGCACCAAGATTTCATTTCGACAATTTATGGTGGCTGGTTTTACCAACAGCATAAAACTCAACAATTAATTTTGTTTACAATTAATGCATTTGTTCATTCTATACTCAACATATCTATTAAACCCTATAAAAGAAACTATAAATATTCTTCATCTGGGTTCTTGGCGACACAGAGAAAATAATATCAACCCAAGGAATCACAATGTTGGCTAAAGAAAATAGAAAATACCGTATTTCTCCTTATAAGCACCCTTGCCCCTATAAGCGCCCCCAGCATGCTTTGCAAATTGTGAGCAAATAAGCACCCTCTTTATTTCCAGGTTAAGTCAAAACTCATAAAACTTTTGTTGAGTCAAAACTCAAAAAGTTTTTCAAACACTGCCACGTCACTTTGTACAGTTTTTCAGTGCAAAGATTGACTGATATATTGATCATAGGTCACGAAACAGGTTTGTTATTTTAAATTTAATGTATTAAATAGTCTGTAAATTCCAAAATATAGAAATAAATTTTGCTGGGGTTCACTTCAACCCCAGCTAGAACAAGTGGACAGTGCCCCACTGTCAAGGGGTGCAGTGCAGGGCAGCTAAAATTGAATTTCATGCAAAACACTTACCAATTACTTGTAATCTCTTTTCCAGATTTCAAACCCTTGTGATAATCCTGATGATGAACATTTACAAACTAGTCTACTTGCTCAATACACAGGCCTCTATTGCGATAGTATAAAACAAGAAAAGTCAATGTAAGTGACAAATGCCCCCAAAGTGGTTTTGACCTATGACCTCTAAGTGTGACCTTGACCTTGGAGCCACGGACCTGAATTTTGCGTGCGACACATCGTCCTGCTGTGGTGAGCACTTGTGGCAAGTTACTTGAAAATCCGTCCACGAATGTCATAGTTATAGTTATTAACCGCATACGAAAGCACTTCTTTTTGACCTTTGACCTCCAAGTGTGATATTGTGCGCGACACGTCATCTTGTTGTGGTAAGTGCCAAGTTATTTGAAAATCCGTCCAGGAAAACGGACAGACTGGCGGTGTGACTATTATATGCCGCCCTTCGGGGGCATAAACGGAAGGATAGAAAGAAAAAAAGAAGATATATTATTAGAGTACATATTTATATGACAAAGCCCTTCAAATTAACTCGTTTTCCCGGAATACCGTCTTTTATCTATTTATTATCCCATGGGTAAAATTCAGTGGTAGATCAGATATATATTATTTCTTGTTTCTGATACGTTCTTAATTATCAATATTTCATAGGAGTCAGAGTCAACACAAAATACCTAATTTTTATTACGACCGAAATGGAGTGAATGACTTTTCAATGGTGAGACGTTTGCTGATTGGCTAATTTTATAAATATGTGGGAATTTTGTGCAGACTGTCATTATAGTTGGTCTAGCAACTGATCAATTGAATTGAATGTTGTTTAACGGCTCATCAACACAGTATAGGTTATTTAGAGCCGCCCCAGAGAGAGGGGAAGGATACATAGGACCTGCCCTACTCTTATTATCGAATAGATTCCTATGGTTCTTTAACGTGCTCGGAGGATAGACCGATACACGGGACCGCCGGTTTACGTCCCCATCCTACGGAGGCTAAGGAAAAGTGTCTTGCCCAAGAACACACCGATGGAACTCAGTGGCACCACGGAGGATTGAACCCAGGGCCTCCGGTTACAACTGATCAAACTGCAAAATTAATTTTATGCACAGAACAGTAAATAGGTCAAAATGATACTCCAGAAAAATGAGCGTGTCTGCAGGACTTGTTTTATATATATACATAAACAATAATATGTGACCTTATGCTCGTATATACTATCGGTAATAGAAGCCTGTGTCTCATATTTGTGTCTCAATGTGAGATTGCCAGTTTGCCAGAAATAAAACAAAGCGTTATTTTCCCGGCTCTTCACTGCGATTAATCATTTCTTAGAAACAAACACACATACAACAACTAACAAAAGCTAAACACAGGCCTTAACAAGTGTTCCTAAAATTATGTCTGTTGGCAATAAAATGCAAAAAAGCGAGTGCTGATTGGAGTCATATTCAGAAATAAAAAGGTGGGGGTTTTTTTATTCTAAAACAACTGATTTAAAACATTTTACTGCCATATAATTACCAAAGGGGTCTGGCCACAAGTTCTATCTAAAATAATTGAAATTGTAACAAGCAAATTATAACAGCTTTTGAACTAAATTGGGTTTTACGGAGTACCAACACAAGAAAGGTTAAATGGCGCCAAACAGGATTAAGCATTCCAGACTCATCCTCCATATACATCGAGATTAAATTTGAAAAAAATGTCATACCCCTCTTCCTCTAGCGTGATTCGCAGTAGTCTTATGTGATATCCGGTAACCACACGAGGCGGCGACATTCAATAACATATAACAACAAAGGTAAGCTTAACAAGCTGTTCAAAGAGTAGCAGACAAGAAACCCTTCATTAAACTAATTCTTGAATACAATTTATCAAATTATTTAGGAGTTTCAGACTTAAGGGATATGGGGAAAAGAAGATTGGACTTGCCTTCAGCCGCTGGTGCATACAAAAGCGACACACCTGAGATTTCTCGTCTGAAGTTGAAGCACTGGACAGCTGACTATGCATATATGCTTTCTTCGGCTGAAACAAATTGCAAACAATTGCGAGCGAGGAGTCAATTAGATGCCAATTAGCAACAAAGACAAATGGTGTTTAATCTCCCATTCAGCACAGTTAGAAAAACCTGACAAAAATATATTATGTATGATAAATTTCCTTACAACAGACAGAGCCCAAAACTATATGAGATATAGACTCTTTGGGAACCATAATGAGAAAGACTATTAGATACAGGTAATTTGTCTTAAGACAACACACCTTCATTTTACCCATCCACAAGAGGAAATGAAATGAGAAATGGGGTTTTACTTCTTGTTAACGCATCTTATTAGCTTATTTTGGGACAGCAATCTCTGAGGGTCAAAGTTCAATTGAAGGTCAGAGTTCCTCACCAGACATGCCTCTGCCAGGGAGTGAACCCACGCGGGGCTGTAGGTCTCTCTAAAGCTCAAGGCCTTATGGCAGAGCTCCAGATAAGCGTTCATGTTGAAGGGTACCCCCTAAATAAATATGCAATGCTGATTATGAAATTGTTTAAGAGTAGATGTTAATTCTGTCAAATCTCACAGCAGGGCAAGAAAATTACTCGTCCTGCGTAATATTTGAATGCTAAAACAATGCTCCTTGCTGATACTTGCCTAATAAAAATAAATGAAAAATGCTTAAAATGACGAGTTCTCATTGATACAGGATTAGATAAATTCTTTAACAATTTCAAAATCTTTTGTTCCTTTTTACTCACAAAAATGCAATTTTTAATGTGGATTTCCTAAATTTTAATCCCAAAATACAGAACATGCACAACCAGAAATTGCTTATCTGGAGCTCTGCTTATCCACTACACTACCACGGCTGGTCGTTAGGAGGCACTGGAAACAACCGATTTTCTCAAGGTCACAATTTCTTCAGCGTCGCCTCAAACCCACAAATGTTTGGTTGTGAGGAAAGGGCAACCACGATACCATAAATCTGACAGAGAGAAAGCAACAGGCATTAGTAGCTTGATTGAATACTATTAATTTCGTCACCGTCACCAAGCTAAAAAAACAGTGCAAAAGTATGAGAACTTACTTTGATTTCCACACTAAGTGTGGGTGATGAATACAGGGGTTTGCTGGTGGCTCCTCTCACGTAACACATATCGGACATGACGAGGGCAGATAAAGTGGTGGGGTCCACGGTGCAATGTTCCACATCTCGTCCTTTACGCTGAGCTGTAAAGGGGAAGTCAACAATACAGATGTGACAGAATTTGTTTCCCAGAATTAAATACATGTTAAAGCTTTCACTAACACTAATATGTGTTCAAATTCATGCTTATACTCCAGTATTCCTTTTGGGAATGGGGCCAGGGCATTTACAATTGGGAAAATTAACGTTGCTAACCTCTAAATTAAAAAAAAAAACAATAATTAAGAATTAATATTATACGTTTTAAATGATACTGGCTATCCAGCTGGCTTGCGGAACGTCGATGGTTCTACCCAGGTGCCCGCCCGTGCACGAACGAAAATTGCCCGGAGGGGCACCTGGGGCCTTCCTCCATCAATGGAAGCTGGAAAGTCGCCATACGACCTTAGCTGTTGGTGGGACTATAAAATCCAATTCAATCAATTCAATTTAAATGATACTAAACCATATTGTATTCAAGTTTCAAAACTGGACAAAGGGAATTTCATTTCGGTCCCAAAAACAGCCAAAAAAGGAACAATGCTCCTTTTTCATTTATTTTTATTAGGCAAGTATCAGCAAGGAAGGTGCAGCAATACTGAACGTCAATATACACTAGTCCGTTCAAAGACTGTAGCGTCAAACCGAGCTTAACACAAACATTTACATTGCGCCTTAACATTTGGTGACATGACTAATTAATGCCAAGATGATAACTATGTCAGACTTCATGCCTCGGGAACGAATAAAAGGGCTTAAGTGTTGTATTGAGTTAAATTTCATCACGAGAGTGAAGAATACAGACCATTCCCATACATGACTTTATATGCTTCATTTATTATTTATACTGCAACTGAAATGGCCCTTGCTTGGAAAATAAGTTATTCCATTCATGCAGACAGCGGAGGACATTACATACTGTGACTTGCAGACGAGAAACTCGAACTCGATTATTCATATGTCCAAAACCTGAACTTAAAGCCAACACAGGGCATGAAAATTCCACTCGTCCGCTCACCATGACGAGTTCTCATTGATGCAGGATGAGTAGATAAATTCTTTCACAATTTATCAATTTGAGCATTCAAATATTACGTAGGACAAGTAACTCAGGAACAAATATTCTTGCCCTGCTGTGAACATGTAACAAGAGGTCAATGACCTTGAAGCTCTACTGATTGATTTTGATTTCAGGAAGTAGTCACTACAAACTTGTTTTTTGAAAATCTATTTTTAGCCGTTGCGGCCATCTTGAATTTCCGACCGACCTGAAATTTTGCTAGGATCAATTAGACATCAAGAGCAACATTCCTGTGAAGTTTCATGAAAATCCGTCAAGTAGTTTTAGAGGAGTAGTCGCTACAAGTTTTCATAATATAACTCTATGTAAACAAAGATGGCCGCTGACAGCCATGTTTAACATTGAATCAAAATAATGTTCGACTCGGATAACCATCATGTCATGCTGATCATTTTAGAAAAAGTCCCATATCAATATCTCTTATAGTTTCAAGAAGTAGTCGCTACAAAACTTATTTTTTAAAAATCTATTTTTAGCCATGGTGGCCATCTTGAATTTCCGGCCGACCTGAAATTTTGTTAAGGTCAATAAGACATCAAGATCAACATTCGTGTGAAGTTTCATGAAAATCCGTCAAGGAGTTTCAGAGGAGTAGTCGCTACAAGTTTTCATTATATAACTCTATGTAAACAAAGATGGCCACTGGCAGCCATGTTTAACGTCGAATCAAAACGATTTTCGACAAGGACCAACATCATGTCGATCATTTTAGAAAAAGTCCCATATCAACATCACTTATAGTTTTGAAGAAGTAGTCGCTACAAACTTATTTTTTAAAAATCTATTTTTAGCCGTGGTGGCCATCTTGAATTTCCGGCCGACCTGAAATTTTGCTAGGATCAATAAGACATCAAGAGCAACGTTTGTGTGAAGTTTCATGAAAAGCCGTCAAGTAGTTTCAGAGGAGTAGTCGCTACAAGTTTTCATTATATAACTCTATGTAAACAAAGATGGCCGCTGGCAGCCATGTTTAACGTCGAATCAAAACGATTTTCGACAAGGACCAACATCATGTCATGCTGATCATTTTAGAAAAAGTCCCATATCAATATCACTTATAGTTTTCAAGAAGTAGTCGCTACAAACTTATTTTTTAAAAATCTATTTTTAGCCGTGGTGGCCATCTTGAATTTCCGGCCGACCTGAAATTTTGCTAGGATCAATAAGCCATCAAGAGCAACATTCCTGTGAAGTTTCATGAAAATCCGTCAAGTAGTTTCAGAGAAGTAGTAGCTACAAGTTTTCATTATATAACTCTATGTTAACAAAGATGGCCGCTGGCAGCCATGTTTAAAATCGAATCAAAACGATTTTCGACAAGAACCAACATCATGTCATGCTGATCATTTTAGAAAAAGTCCCATATCAATATCCCTTAGAGTTTTCAAGAAGTAGTCGCTACAAACTTGTTTTTTAAAAACCTATTTTTAGATTTGGCAGCCATCTTGGATTTCACATCAACATGAATTTTTGCTAGGATCAACTAGACTTCATGGGCAACATTTTTGTAAATTTTCATAAATATCCCTCCAGTAGTTTCAAAGGAGTAGTCGCTACAAATAAAAGTTTACGGACGGACAGACGGACAAACGGACGGACAGACGGACGACGGACGCCGCACCACGGCATAAGCTCTGCTGATCTCTGATCAGTAGAGCTAAAAACAGGCTACAGATATGTATGTAGTTCTCACCTGGCCTGGAAGCCTGAATCTGTCTCTCTGCCTCCTGTATAATACCCCCACCTATCAAGCACAGCTTCTGAAAACACAACACCAAACAACCGATTAAAATAACTCGCTGAAATCATAATACCAAACTACTGATCTAAACAACTCACTGAAATCATAGCACCAAACTACTGATCAAAACAACTCAATGAAATCATAGCAAACTTAGTACTGATCAAAATAACTCACTGAAATCATAGTACCAAACTACTGATCAAAACAACTCACTGAAATCATAGCACCAAACTACTGATCAAAACAACTCCCTGAAATCATAGCACCAAACTACTGATCAAAATAACTCACTGAAATCATAGTACCAAACTACTGATCAAAACAACTCACTGAAATCATAGCACCAAACTACTGATCAAAACAACTCACTGAAATCATAGCACCAAACTACTGATCAAAATAACTCATTGAAATCATAGCACCAAACTACTCATTTTCAAAGAACACCTTTTGCACTTCATACATATGCTACCATCTACAAACAAGTTATCTTACTATATAATTAGTATTAAAAGGGTTCATCTTAAGGATCCATGTAAGATTATAAGAATCTTTCACGGGCATCCGGTGAAGATAGGGAATTCCAACCCGAGGTATAAGTGTTTTTATCGGAACCGAGGGTTGGAATTCCCTATCTGAACCGAATACCCATGATAGATTCTTTTTCTTGCATATCAGAGACATGTTGTGCGTTGACGCCGCCAGCTACTAACGTTTTGCATGTGTTCCTGCATACCGGATGTTGGCGCGCGTGAATATTATCTCGACCCTAGGGGGGCACTCCACAGTTTAATGTACATTTCTCAATCATCAAACACTTGACAAGCTCTTAGCCTGAATCCTTGAGCAAAAATAAATCACATCATCATTGTGTCATACATTTCTTAGAAGACAATAAAATTACCCATGTTTCCATACCAAATAAAAGTATCAAAAAGCATTTTCTGTACAACTTTAGTCCCATTTCTTTAAGATTACCCCACCCCTTAAAACATGCTAAAAATGCAATTTTAGCAATATTTCAAATGTCAATAAATAAAAATAAAAAAAATTCCTACACATATCAGGGTCATGTCTGCACTCATAATGCTCTTGCATATCAGGAAATGCTAAATTTTACATACCTAGTCCGGCATTTTAAAAAGTTATTCCACGCTTATCTCCTCGTCAGTGAAAATCAGCCATTTTAACTACTTTTAGGAAGTTTTTGATTGGTTCACATTTTTCTATTTATAGCCTCCAAAAAACCCAAAGAATGCATATTCCAATACACCAAAATAAAGTTAGAAGTAATCAAAACTGAAAAAAACATCAAACATGTGCTTCATAATTATTATAAAGACCATCAATGGACCTAAAAGATGCTTAGTTGATTTCTTTCTGATTTACACCATGGACATTCATGCGAAACTGAGGAGTGCCCCCTAGGTTGAGATGGAAATATCTAGCCCCAGTAAAATGACGGATATCCTTGTAAGGTATGCAAGAAAGGGAAATCTCACCTGAGGGGTCTGAATTGGAACCAGAGATGAATTGAATTGAATTCAATGTTATTTAACGGCTCATCAACACAGTATATGTTATTTAGAGCCGCCCCAGAGAGAGGGGGAGGATACATAGGAATCCGGGAACCGCCCTACTCTTATTATCGAATAGATTCCTATGGTTCTTTAACGTGCTCGGTGGATAGACCGATACACGGGACCGCCCGGTTTACGTCCCCATCCGACGGACGAGGCTAAAGGAAAGTGTCTTGCCACCGACCGACGGAACTCAGTGGCACCACGGAGGATTGAACCCGAGGCCTCCGGTTACAAATCCGCCGCTCTACCAACTGCGCCACGCCAGCCCTCGAACCAGAGATGAGGCTTTGATCCTGAGAGTGAGATTTCCTATTTCTCATGGATAAAAGCATGATGGATTATTTTTCTCCCACTATATATTTAGTACAGGTATAAAACAGTTTGTAAAGTGAGAAAGTGATTTTTATGACAAAGAAATAGACCGTCATATACGGCCTTAAATGTATGTGTTAGATATGTTGCACGACACCATTTAAACAAACGAACAAAACAATAAATAGCTTCAATGACTGGTTTGATTTGATATCCGAATATGGCAAAGTCAATGTGACGTCACATCAAGACATCTCGTGTAAGACGTGTAAGATGATATCTCACATAAGGAATTCACCTAATTCATACATGTATCCCTGAAAATAGGAAAAAAATATTTCTCAGGCCTCCTAGCAGGCTCTGATAAAAAAAAAGTTTTTATAAAGGTTGGTTTTAATAAATTATACGTGTTTAGGGTGATTTCTACAAAAATAGAGAGTAATTAAAGGTTAAATTTTTTCCCGGACCCTTTAGTTTTCACTTCATCTTGAGCCTCAGAAATGCTGCATGCTTACCAGACCATTAATGGTTCCACTTTGGAAGTAGATCTTATGGATCCCACAATGGTCTGGCAAAGGCAACAACATTCTGAAAAACTCAAGATTGCATGAAGTAGGTAGTATTACATACATAACTGTAAATTCCTAATAGCTTCAATAATTTGATTATGATTAATTTAATGCAGAATGGATCATTTATTTAATAACTAACAAATACCAAAATTAAAAAAAGAAAGAGAAAATTACACTTTTAAAAGTTTTTTCAGACAAAATAACGGTTTTAAAGGAGTTCAACAAATTACAGGTTTTTAAAGGTTTTAAAAGCCTGAATGTCTATATATACCCTAATCACCCACACAAAAAAAGAAAAAAAGAGCTTTGTCGGGTAATAACTATTGAAGTGTAACCTTCTATTTATAAATGAATTGCTTAAGTTCAACATACCGGCAAAACAACAAAGCACGGAAACAGCAGTGGTTGCATTACATCTCGCATATAGTCGATAACATGCTGAAGCTCCTCGTGGATTCTGTCTACTTTGTTCTGAAATAGGTTTCACTCTGTTGAGACAAGTTGTAGAAACAGTTTAAAACGTTTATAATTAATAATTTTTCTATAAAATAATTTAATATCACAATATAAACTATAGCAATAACAATTCAGATTATTTTTAAAGGTTTTCAGAATAATAATTTAGATTATTTTTAAAAGTTTTCAGAAAGATTCCAAGTCAAAAATAGGCTATATTTGAAGCTGAGAATATGTTTTTTATTAGCAGGTAAAACTTTTTAATTTTATTATCAGTTTTTAGTATATACTACTTCCCTTACTGAGGAGCTCAATTTTATTTTTTCTCAAACTTTAGCTGGGTGTCAGCTTGTTGTCAACTATAACACATACTCTACCCTTCTCCACTTCGTCACCCAAGTTCCATATTGTTGTCCACCCCCCCACCGACAAACACACATTTTTTTCTTTTCTTTTCTCTTAGTCTTGCTTGTATCCAGTTATTTTTCTTTCGTGAATAAAATATGTTTTAACATGAATAAAATATGTAAAAAAAAGTAGCAATTTCGATGTTAAGCTGTATTAACCGCCAACATCAATTGCATTTTGTTAAATACCAAGGACAGGAACTTTATAAGATTGCTTTCTTTCATTCCAATCCTATTAAATTTGTACTATTTATATATGCATGTTGTATAATATGGAAATACAATATGTTTAAACCAAAATTAGGCCACTACTTACCACAGCACTAGTAGCAAGGTTCCCTTTGCCCCAGTGTTTAGATTTGGCAAGTCTGTAAACTATCTTTTCCTGGAAGAAATGAAAATTTCAGTTGAACAAGAGATGTTTGTAAAACATATAAATATGCTCCCCTTCAAAGACCAGGACACAAACATTCAAGTTTTGAGTGCCAGCTGTTCTTGAGTTATTGCGAAGACGAGCAATATTTTCTGATTTTTACAAGTTTTGATACCATGGCAAAAACATTTCTAAAACTAATCTACCCAAAATGGGATGTGCCCAACTACACCATGACACAAACATTCTTGCCAAGTTTCGAGTTTGTAGTGCCAGCTTGATTTATCGCAAAGACAAGCAGTTTTTGTGTTTTTTTACAAGCTTTGTTACCATGGCAACCACATTTCTTATGCTAATCTATCCAAAAGTGGAGGTGCACAACTACATCATGACACAAACATTCTTGCCAAGTTTCGCATTTGTAGTGCCAGCTGTTCTTGAGTTCATCGCCAAGACAAGCAATTTTTAGTGATTTTTTACAAGTTTTGTTACCATGGCAACCACATTTCTTTGGCAAATCTACCCAAAATGGGAGGTGCACAACCAGTGGGAAAGTTTTGTTTTGGCAATGTCAATGATAACGATTGGCTTCCATATTAACCCTTAACCCACTACAAATATATAATGGACTGTTCTTTCATTGAATTAAGACCATTCCATTTATGTGACAATGGGGTGTTTTGTGGAAAATTACTGATCAGTAGCTGATCTGGGTTTACAATGGACGCAAAGGCTATTGTTGTCGTGCTTAGCGGGTTAAGGGTTAAATAAATTAATATAGTTTCATTTCTTGCTTTAACATAAGGGCTGGCGTGGCGCAGTCGGTAGCGCGGCGGATTTGTAACCGGAGGCCGCGGGTTCAATCCTCCGTGGTGCCACTGAGTTCCGTCGGTGTGTTCTTGGGCAAGACACTTAGCCTTAGCCTCGTCCGTCGGATGGGGACGTAAACCGGGCGGTCCCGTGTATCGGTCTATCCTCCGAGCACGTTAAAGAACCATAGGAATCTATTCGATAATAAGAGTAGGGCAGGTTCCCGGATTCCTATGTATCCTTCCCCTCTCTCTGGGGCGGCTCTAAATAACCTATACTGTGTTGATGAGCCGTTAAACAACATTCAATTCAATTGATCAGTTGCTAGACCAACTATAATGACAGTCTGCACAAAATTCAATCCCTTGCAGGGCTGTAAAAGCCTCTTCCCAATTGAAAACTTGACAGTTTTTCCCAAACTGTGGCAGAAGCAGAAAGCCTCTCAGAATTTGAGAAAAACCATTAATTTTGCAATCTGTTTTCAGTTCTGACTGAAAAGTCAATAATTATAAAAAGTAATGGATGAACAAACAGGGATCTTTCTAGGCCCAACCCAATCCAAAATATCCTCATACTTTCCCAAAAAAAAAGCAAAATATTTTCCAAATGTAGCCCTATTTGACAATGTATTTGTTGCAGACATGTATAAGAGCTTGATTTTGAAATAATTCCAAAAAATTTTAGTGCCTTACTATGTTATATAGTAGGATTATTAACTTTCCTAATTTCTAGATTTCACGCGCATTTCCCCCCAATTCAGAGGCCCCTGGCCCCACTTCCAAAAATGCTGAAAAATCCCTGACAAAGCATAGTATTTTCATATTACTGAAAGCTCTTATATCTTTCCCAATATGAGAAATAAGTGTTTTTTTATCCCAAAATGGACAGGCCTGGGCCTCTTACCAATGTTGTGGAAAAAGCCCTGCCTTGTATGATGTAAAAACATATTCCAAACAACGCTGTATTTACCCTGATATCAGCCATGCTTTAGGTATCAGGGTAAATACAGCGTTAGTTGTGTACACACCAAACTTACCACGTATACCTGTTTCGGTGACTTTCTAAAGTACAGGGATAACCAAACATTTTCAACAATATAAACTTTCGTAACATTTGATACCAATAATACCAACATATTTTTAGTATATTTACACAATTTAAAGCGCAGTATTTTTCTTTATGACAATGACAAATGAATTTCCTGCCTCCTTACCATTCTTGCAACAGTAAATTAAATGAGTGCACACATGATTTCACATCACACTGTGCCCCATTTAGTGAAAACCACAGATATGCAATTGTTCAACTGAAGTTACTCTTCTGGTTGAAACTTGTTGCAGCAAACCCTTTTTCCGCAGCAGATTTATCACTTTCAGTGTCACTGTCGAATACAGCTACAACTTGGAGCCCAGATGGTTCTGGTCTGTTATTGTTACAATATGCATACATATAAAACAGTCTATTAAATCGTTTTAGAATTATATTATTTTTAGAATTTTGTGATTCTTGGTTTCAAGAAACTCATTACTCAATGAGTGATACAAACAGTCTTAATCTGTTTCTCTCATTACTCAATGAGTGATACAAACAGTCTTAATCTGTTTCTCACAGCAATTAAAAGGCTTATTCAGTTCTGAGAACACACTGATATGCATCATAATGGCATGACGTTAAGTCATAATAGCATGACGTGATGTCATAATACCAGGGTGTGATGTCATAATAGTGTTGTCATGATAGAAACAACCAAATGCTCATTACATTCTTAGAACACACTGAGGTTTTACTGGACAATGAGTAATGAGTTACTCGAAACCAAGAAACACAAAATTCTAATAATAAAAAAAATTCTAAAATGATTTAATAGACTGTTATAAGCAGATGCATACTTTCGAGCACACCCTGGACCCTGTCTATATCACGTGATATGTTTGAGCATACAAGGAAGTGGGCGTTTCGATGTAAAATTATTTTTAAACAAGAGGTCAATGACCTTGAAGCTCTACTGATTGATTTTGATTTCAGGAAGTAGTCGCTACAGACTTGTTTTTTGAAAAATTATTTTTAGCCGTGGCGGCCATCTTGAATTTCCGACCGACCTGAAATTTTGCTAGGATCAATTAGACATCAAGAGCAACATTCCTGTGAAGTTTCATGAAAATCCGTCAAGTAGTTTCAGAGGAATAGTCGCTACAAGTTTTCATTATATAACTCTATGTAAACAAAGTTGGCCGCTGACAGCCATGTTTAACATTGAATCAAAACGATTTTTGACAAGGACTAACATCATGTCATGCTGATTATTTTAGAAAAAGTCCCATATCAATATCACTTATAGTTTTCAAGAAGTAGTCGCTACAAACTTGTATTTTGAAAATCTATTTTTAGCCATGGCAGCCATCTTGAATTTCCGGCCAAACTGAAATATTGCTAGGATCAATTAGACATCAAGAGCAACATTCCTGTGAAGTTTCATGAAAATCCGTCAAGTAGTTTCAGAGGAGTAGTCGCTACAAGTTTTCATCATATAACTCTATGTAAACAAAGATGGCCACTGGCAGCCATGTTTAACGTCGAATCAAAATAATGTTTGACTCTGATAACAATCATGTCATGCTGATCATTTTACAAAAAGTCCCATATCAATATCACTTATAGTTTTCAAGACGTAGTCGCTACAAACTTCTTTTTTAAAAATCTATTTTTAGCTGTGGTGGCCATCTTGAATTTCTGGCTGATCTGAAATTTTGCTAGGATCAATAAGACATTAAGAGCAACATTCCTGTGAAGTTTCATGAAAATCCGTTAAGTAGTTTCAGAGGAATAGTCGCTACAAGTTTTCATTATATAACTCTATGTAAACAAAGATGGCCGCTGGCAGTCATGTTTAACGTCGAATCAAAACGATTTCGACAAGGACCAACATCAATATCACTTATAGTTTTCAAGAAGTAGTCGCTACAAACTTGTTTTTTAAAAACCTATTTTTAGATCTGGCGGCCATCTTGGATTTCACATCAACATGGATTTTTGCTAGGATCAACTATACTTCATGGGCAACATTTCTGTAAAGTTTCATGAAAATCCAATCAGTAGTTTCAGAGGAGTAAAAAAAAGGTTTACGGACAGACAGACGGACGACGTACGCCGCACCACGGCATAAGCTCTGCTGATCTCTAATCAGTCGAGCTAAAAATGAATAAATATATGATATATATAGACTAAATTAATGAAAGGTATGAAATATGCACGTGTTTTTTTCGGTTCAAGATGACAGACATGACGTTTGAATGTTTTCATGTGTAATACACCGCAAAACTGATGATGTCATTCAACTTCCGATAAGGCCAAAAAAACAAGAGGCCCAAGAGGGCCTGTGGACGCTCTACTGGTTAATATGGCTCTTATAACATCAATGAAGCGAGTGACTGTCGTCTTAAAGAGACAAAATATAGCATTTTCAACGAAATCAAGAGCCATAACTCCGCCATTACTGTCTGATCTGGCTGGTTTTCGAACTTGGCTAGTAGAGAAAATAAAAATTTAAAAAAATATGTAACTAAAAAAAAATATGAAAATTTAAAAAAAGAAATGTAAAAATAATATAAAAAAAAAGTCAAAAAATCTGGTAAAGTTTGGTAAAGATCAGATGAAAAAATGAAGGCCCTATCGCCTTAACAAGGCAAAATATAGCAGAGAAATAATCTCGCACCTACAATATTTGCGATATTCGTTAACGACATTGCATCAGAAATAACACTGGTGTTCAACTTTTAAATGGAGAACGACTCAGTTTACTGATGTATGCAGATGATTTTGTTTTAATAGCGGAGACACCAGAAGACCTTCAAATAATGCTAAACACTCTTTACAACTGGACAAATAGGTGGCGCCTTGCAATTAACACTGACAAAACCAAGGTCATGCACTGCAGGAAACAAAACAGCAAACAGACAGACTTTCATTTTAAATTCGGGGACTTAGATATTGCAGCCGTGAGTTCGTACCCTTATCTGGGATTTGATAGAAACGAATCACTTAATTACACACATGGTGTGAAAATACTTGACGACGCAGGCGGCAGGTCACTCGGTGCGCTTACGGCCAAGCATTTTGCAAACAACGGATTTAATTTTAACACTTACGAAAAACAATATAATAGTACAGTTATTCCGGTCACCGATTATGCCGCAGGTGTGTGGGGCTATAAACAATACGATGATCTGGACAGGCTGCAACACAAAGTCATTCGAACATTTCTCGGTGTGGGAAGGCAAACGTCATTGGCGGCTCTAGATGGAGATACAGGGTGGGACAGCCCACGGTTAAGACGACACTGCGACGTAATTTGTTTATGGCACAGACTGGTAAGGTTACCGCCAAATAGAATAGCCCATCGTGTGTTAATGTGGGACCTTAACAACACTGTACATTTAAGAGACACTTGGTGTTCAGATTTGAAAGTCATACTAGATGAATGCAACATTGTCAACTTTTTTGAAATTGACATCGTTAAAAATGTGTCTCTTCGATATTTATTAAATATTGTTAAAACAAAGTTGAAACAAAAACTCACTACGAATTGGCAAGCTCATGTGATAAACTCACCAAAACTAAGGACTTATAAACAGTTTAAAACCGACTATACACGAGAACACTATTTAGACAGGCAGTTGTCGTTTAAACAGCGATCAGCCATTGCTCGTTTCAGATGTGGTGTTTTCCCCCTCGCTGTTGAGCTCGGTCGATACAGACGCCCCCAAGTACCGATTGAGAACAGGCTATGTAAAACGTGTGATGAAACGCACTTCCTGGTAACGTGTAAATATTACCACGAGCTTCGAAATAAACATTTTGGCGATACTGGTGGAACTGGTAGTGACACTGATGTTTTCAACAATATAATAAAAATGTAGATTGTAAAATATTAGCAAACTTTTTAATTGAAGCATTTGATGAACGTATTGAACTACTTAAACGCTAAGACAGAACAATAACTGTGTGTGTTAAATGTGATTAAAGGCGTATTTATGCATGATACACTCTTAACTGTCATTTAACTGTATATAAAATAGAATCAGTATTCCAAGCTGTGAAATCATTATATAGGATCTGATTATAACTATACAAGGAACAGTTCTAAAATAACAGAGTTTCAATCAATTGAGTGTATAATACGTTGGTTAAACAGAACGTTTGTAACAGTTAATATTGCCAGGAAGATGGCAATGAAATAAACACTCATTGACCATAATTTGTTAAAATGATAGTGCTTCGTAAGCCTCTGCAGGCTGGCTGTTTAACTAATATTGCTTTAATGTTGTATTACATGTAGATTGTTGTAAACAGGTTGCACTTTAATAAATAAAATATATATATATAGCATATTTAATGAAATCAAGGCACATAACGCCACTGTTACAGGTCCGATTTGGCTGGTTTTCGAACTTGTCAGAGCTTTTATTGACATTAATAATCTGGTAAAATTTGGTAAAGATCGGATGAAAAATGAAGGCCCTATCATCTTAACGAGGCAAAATATAGCATTTGTAACTACATCAAGGGCCATAACCCTGCTGTTACAGGTCAGATTTGGCTGGTTTTCGAACTTGTACGAGCTTTCATTGACATTAACAATCTGGTAAAGTTTGGTAAAGATCAGATGAAAAATGAAGGCCCTATCGTCTTAACGAGACAATTCAACGGACAACTTGCATCCCATAAGCTCTGCTGGCCTTCGGCCAGTAGAGCTAAAAATAGGTGTTTCCTATTGCATGCTCTAAAAAAATACGGTAGGTAGGTAGGCATTTTATTTTATTTCTTTTTTTTTGAGCAAGATATTGTGAGATTCTACATGTATTTATCTCATAAACCCCATACAAGTTGATGATACAACTGAAAGTTTCTCTGTGATGTCAGTTTACCTCGATATATATTGATAAATCATTGTTCAGAACCAATTTTAATTTTTAATTTTTTCATAAAAAGTTTTAGGGTCGGCCCCTTAAAAATAGGGTCAGAATGTGGCTGTCTTTTATTTTATTGATCACTGATTGGTCAAATTATTTTGATGATGTCATGTGAAAGTTATGAACATCATGATAAATCTTCAGTTGATGTAAGGCTCTTGTTGATTTTCCCAGACTAGAACCATGGACTTCTAAAATATATTTCATAAAAAATATTTTACAATTCTATACCTCGGTAGCAATGCAAAACCTGGTAAGTGGCGCCGTGTAAGCTATATTTAGAATTTTAGGAAGAAAACACTGCATACATTACGTAATTGACCTCATGGATTTTGTTATTTATTGGTAGATGAAAAATAAATGGAAGCCAAGTGCGTTTTTTGGAAGTTCAGTATTAAATCGGATGATTACGCTCTAGTTTATGTACAAATAAAGTACTTCAATAATTAGTCTTCAATTTGTTTTATTTTTAATCTCACAAAAATGACGTACTCGTGGTGTATTTGCGCATTTTTCAACACCTGCTAACATCAGAGAAGACAACTCTTGTCATGTGTGACTGTAATCAGGGATCACTCTAGGCCGCGATTCCGCGATATTCTCGCATTAAAATCTCATGAAAAAAAGACAAATGGAACAAATTGTCGCACCGAAGTCGGGGAAATCCATTTTCACCATGTCGATTCGTAATGAAAAAATATATATTTATATTTCATTTAAAATCTCATGTAAATTTGTTCAGATCCATTATCGCGATTAAAACATATAAAATGAGAAAATATCAAATTATTCGAAAATCACATGAAAAAGATCAAAACGACATTGTTATGTCGGTAAACTTTTGGTTCGCTTTCGCTTCACAGTGTCAAAAGTAAAGCGATTGATTATGAATAAACATGGCCATTTTTATAACAATTCATCAACTTCTAGTAATATCTGACCATTATACTCTGATCTATAATGATTTGAATTGGTGCAAGCAATTGTAAATATGTTAGCGTAAAAAGTTGACGTAAATTCAGACACGCTTAATTTCGGATGTTTTAACAACTTCTACTTTCACTTTGCGCTTTTCAGATTATTTTCTTTAAATGTTATTCACGTAAAAAGAAACAACGACGCCGTGTTATCTTCAATGTATTGACAATAAGTTGTATACAAAAGGAAAGAAGAAAAGAGAGAATCTAGAAAATCAACTAAAACAAATAAATGAGGGAGGACTCTATTACACATGTAACTGTATTTTTATTTATAACAACTTTATATTTTATTTCCTTTGCATCAATAAAATTGACATTTTTGTTTGTTTCATTATGAAGTTTTCGCGCACTCGAAAATGCCCTTTTTACATAATTTAGAGCGCTTAAAAAAAAAAATCAGGGAACACCCTGCCCTTTTTGACTATATTAACCGTGATTGTTTGGCAAATGTCAGGTGTGAAATGGCTGGGCTATTGGGTCATATTCTCAATTTCCAAAACATTCCCTCCATACTAGGGAGACATTGTCTGTCTGTCTGTCTGTCTGTCTCTTTAATTGTATTAGTTTTTGTTAAAAAATTTGGGGAGGGGTGGGGGGTGTTGGTTGGGATTGAGCCATAATGCAGGAAATCACATCTAAATTCCAAAAATGTTCTGAGGGTCAGACCCCACTAGCGGCCTCCAGTGCTATGCGCAGTCGACGAACGACTGCTGGCAGTCGGCTTCACATCGGAAATATTTCACGAAAATGGTGAATGTCTCATTAAAATCAATCAAATGGGACATTTTGTCTCATTGAAAGTCAATCAGGGCACGAAAATTCCACTCGTCCGCTCGTATTGACGAGTGAAATTCGAATCCGGACGAGTGAAACCCATGAATCGGTCGTATGAGAGGACGAGTAACATTTCAGTAGAAAAAAAACAACAAAGAAAATAGTTCTTACATAGTTTATTAAGCGATTAAATGCAGTAAATAGTCGCAACTCTGTTTATTCAGCGATAAAATGCAATTTAAGTCAACCGGATATTGGGAAATTGACGCATTTCCGTTTTGGGACATTCTAAAATGCAGCTCCCGTTCTTATTTCACGGAGCGCGAACGTTACGGTATTTGATGTTTCACGGGGGAAATCTTTAAGGGCACTAGTCAGCTTTTAGGTGACTTGGGCCAGGGCCTTCAGGAAGTGGAATTTCATAAAATATGCTGTTTTCCTGTATTGGAGTTTAACATTTTCTAATAAAAAAATGCATTTTTTTTAAAGAGGGGAATTTTTCACAGGAGAAGGGGGAACATATATGCCATGCCAGAGTAACTGTAATGGCCTTGATCAGACTGTAGTGAACTATAGCATATAGTTATCTATAATACTTGTCAAAGTTACATAATTTTCATTGATTTATATAAAGAAAAAACAACGCATTATGATGTTTCCCTTTGTTTTATTTATATATAATAGTGTTAAATGTTGGTATCTGACTACTTTGACTTATGAACTTTAACATTCAGAGCAGGACGAGTAAACATCCTATAAGGACGAGTAACATGACAATGCCACTCGTCCTGAAGGACGAGTATACAGTAAAATATATTTTGTCCCCTGTCAATCCTAGGGTGATCCCTGCTGTAATGCACATGCGTGGTACTACAAACAAGCTCGTCTTTTTCGAGTCTTATTTAGAACTAGAAACTTGTTCCGACTAATAATTCTCGTTAATTCTTTAGTGAAATAACAGTTTAAATATTCGAACACATGTTATCATTCATCAAGAGAGAACTTTTGGCTCTTTTAGGTAATTTACTCTGTTTTCAGAATTGTTCAAATTTGACCTTGACATTGTCACTATAAGTCATGTAGGCCATCCAACGCGAGTACTCATTTGTTTACATAGCAAAGATGACAGGTTTAACACAAAATTGTGGAAATAGTAGCACATAATAAAAAGGGAAAGAAACAATATTTATAAGCTAGGTTGCTTTTTTCAGAACAATTGATAAAAAGGCTTATTCATTTGGCAATTGTTGGAAACGAACATTTTTTTTGGCATATAGGGTGGGTTCATAAACTTACTTTTTTTTCCTCAATGGACTATTTTGATGATACTATTTAGAAAATAGTTAAATACTAATCAGTTTCCCAATATCGTCTGATTTGAAAAATGCCTTTGCATTGCTACCCCCGGGAAATGGATATTCACATAAATTAAACTGTTTGTACACTGTTGTCAGCATAATGTATCGTATTCTATTGAATAACAATATCACCAAACCTCCTCCGTGTGTTGTTTATGTTCATCTAATTACATTTGACAGCTCACGTGACTCTGCGAGTCTGGAAAAAAAACTGCCATAACTGGATGCGTTTGGCATATTCAGTGTCAATTTCGCCGTTTATCAGTTCGATTATTGTTCAAAACCGTATCTAAATATCAGAACTACGTGTACTATCGTATTTGAAAGATTTACCTTTGTATTGACGAGCACTAAGCAAGCGTTTCCTTCCCCGCGAAACAACCATTTGTTAGAGGCCGCCATTTGCAATTTCTCCTTCTGAAAATCCTTCCTCTCCAATTGGAGAGTTACAAAAATCAACGTACTAAGAGGACCACATATGGCTCTGGGCGTACATCAAAATATGGATAAATGTTCAAATACATTATTTCTGAATTAAGCAAGAAATATCACTGTAAGTGATAAATGCCCCCGAAGTGTCCTTTGACCTCTAAGTATGACCTTGAATTTGGATCTATGGACCTGAATTTGTGCACGACACCTCATTTGGTTGTGGTGAGCACTTGTGCCAAGTTATTTGAAAATCCGTCCAGGCATGCAAAAGTTATTGACCGGACACGATTTGACCTTTGACCACTAAATGTAACCTTGACCGTGGGGCCACAGACCTGGATTTTGTGCGCGACACATCGTCTTGTTGTGGTGAGCACTTGTGCCCAAGTTATTTGAAAATCCGTCCATGAATTCCAGAGTTATTGACCGGACACAATTTGACTTTTGACCTCCAAGTGTGACCTTGACCTTGAATACCTGGGTTTTGCGCGCGACACATCGTCTTGTTATGGTGATCACTTGTGCCAAGTTATTTAAAAATCCCTGCAGGGGTTGCGACGTTACGGTCCGGACACGAAATAGCGTACCTGTTTTTGACCTATGAACTTCAAGTGTGACCTTGACCTTTGAGGTAAGTACCTGGGTTTTGTGCGCGACACATCGTCTTGTTATGGTGATCACTTGCGCCAAGTTATTTAAAAATCCCTGCAGGGGTTGTGAAGTTACGGTCCGGACACGAACTTCGGAATGACGGACGGACAGAATCCGGACGGACGGACAGTGCGATTACTATATGCCCTAAAAAATTCGAAAATTCGGGGGCATAAAAAGAAATCAAGCATAAACCTTCAAAATGTATGAAACTGAACTCAAGAAATAAAATAGATTATTTCCTAACTATCCATGGGCAGGCCTTATGCAAGGATTTGTACAGTTTTACTATATAAATGTACAGTTTTACTGCACAATCCTTGCCTTATGCTATTTAAAAAAAAAAATCCAAATAACGGCAAAATTGCACTACAGATCCGTTTATCAAAACTCTAGCCATGTTCATGTATATGTGCCGATTATAGTAGTGTGACCAAATTACGCGCCGAATAGCGGCGTATAGTGTGTCTATTCAGTTTGGATTCTCAAAACAAATTAATTATATAATTATATACCTCGTCTTCAGTAGGTTAAGAAACGGTTTGCATATGTTGTGAAAATACCCCACAAAAACACACAATAAAAAAACAAAAACATTAAGGATACAAGCACACATGAAACCCATTAAATAAATCACCTTCCCATAATTATTAAAATCAATACACATTTTGTAACGTTATTCAAACAACAATTGATAGAAAGGTATGTTCAAAAACTAGTCATCCGATCTTGAAACTAATAGAGTATTGACGCTGTATACATCTATAAAACATCGTATTGAATATGAAAATGATCTAAATTTATTGCATACTAGGCACGATGGCAGCGTTTTAACCAGATCACGTTTGACTAGAAAGGCATGAACGAATATTTCAAATATGTAACACTAACGACATACGAGTTCCATGTTGCCTTGATATGTCCTGTTTATAATGAAATCAGGAACTGAACTGAATTGGGTTTTAAGGCGCACCTACACATGAAAGGTTATATGGCGCCTAACAGGCATGAACATGCCAGGCTCATCCTCCATGTACATCGAAATAAAATATGGAAAATGGGCTTAGAACCTTCTCACCCTGAACTGCAGAGTTGCTGCAAATTCTATCGTAGAAACTCCATTTAAGCTGGAGCCACTATCATTGTTTTTCTGCCACTGCTCTTTTGATATGAGCGAGATGGCACCTGAAACAATGCAGGGATCATGATGAAGACCTTTATTGAACATGAACAAAAAATGATAAAATGGACATGAATTTGGGGGGATTCTACCCCTCTACCTACCCATCCAAAGGGATCTGCAGTGGCCCTATTCTTTGACCCGTGACCAAACGGGGCCCAGGAGAAATTATATAAAACGATATTATGTCCAAAGGCATGATATAAAACGTACCATGATAAATAACTGATAATCTCGTTCATTATGACCTCAAATATAATAAAATTGTTCTATAGTTCTGTACATATTAGCCTGTTTCTATAGTTTGTTTTCATGTTATCTCATGCTTTTTCCACAATATTTTACGTATTGGTAAAATTGTATTAATCTTGTTTATATTGTGTTTAAATTATATTTCTAAATGTGTGTTTATATGATAAAATCTATGTAATAGTTTGTCAATAGTTCTGTACATATTAGCATGTTTCTATAGTTTGTTTTCATGTTATCTCATGCTTTTTCCACAATATTTTACGTATTGGTAAAATTGTATTAATCTTGTTTATATTGTGTTTAAATTATGTTTCTAAATGTGTGTTTATATGATAAAATCTATGTAATAGTTTGTCAATAGTTCTGTACATATTAGCATGTTTCTATAGTTTGTTTTTATGTTATCTCATGCTTTTTCCACAATATTTTACGTATTGGTAAAATTGTACTAATCTTGTTTATATTATGTTTAAATTATGTTTCTAAATGTGTGTTTATATGATAAAATCTAAGTAATAGTTTGTCAATAAAATGTTCTTCTTCTTCTTCTTCTTCTTCTTCTTCTTCTTCTTCTTCTTCTTCTTCTTCCGTACAACACAGAACCCACTAGTCTAGCCTTACGGCCCCCTGAGAGGTAAGAATATCTTCTTCTTCTTCTTCTTCTTCTTCTTCTTCTTCTTCTTCTTCCGTACAACACAGAACCCACTAGTCTAGCCTTACGGCCCCCTGAGAGGTAAGAATATTTTTTAATTTTAATACCCACTTCTTGAACATCTCCACATATATTGCAATCATATACCAAATAGTCAAGAAATATTCAAGTTCGTACCTCTAACGGTGTATGAGGAGACGACACACAGACGGACATACGAGAAAAAAAGAAAAGACAAAAACAACACGATTTACCAAATTGACGTTTATTAGCCTTTTTAATTAATGTAAAATAATGTTGAAGAACACATATAACGGATGTGGTGAAGGGACATTTCATTCTGAACAGTTCGTAGTTCGTAGTTATTACGCAAAAATCATTTTGCATAATAAACGTATGTTAATACGTTAACAATTGTTCTGTTATGAGTTATTGGACATTAATACAATTAAATGTAATAGTGTGAAATTGCGTATGCAGTAGCCTTGCCTCAATGGTGAAACATACGTAACAGGTTTATGCGTCGCCGCCCCACTCCCGCCACCCCCACATCGCTGGGTAATGCCCTTGGGCTGGACTTTGGAGGTAGGGTGGGGTGGGGTAGGTGGTGTCAAATATAGTTTTCCCAAATACTGACAATTGCATATCAATCTGATTGCCCGAGGCTTTGGAGGTGGGGTGGGTGGGGTAGGCGGTGTCAAATATAGTTTCCCCAAATACTGACAATTGCATATCAAACTGATTGCCCGAGGGTCATCTTGGGTGGTTGGGAGGGGTCAAATGTAGAACTTATATCTGATGTTGTGGAGTACAAGCTTGGAACGTTCGTATATAATTGGGATATATAATTATGTGTAGATATGCAAGGGAGTACCATTAGATGTGCATGTGAGAAATATGGAACGGACACGAAATGGACTTCATTATATGCATATAAGCATATAACTGGGTTTTAGGTTCAGCTCGTCGTCTTTTATTTGTGCCAATAAATTTCAAAATCCCTTATTGAGATTTATTGAGCAGAAACGAAAATGACCTTATTATAATTATGTAAGACGTATTATCACGTATATGACCTTGACCTTGAAAATACAGACCCGGGTATTGGGTTTTGCGTGTCGTCTTGATAAATTGAGAATTTGTGCCAATTTATTTGAAAATATGCCCATGCACGTGAGAGCTATGCAGGGGACACGAAATGGACCTCATTATATGTATGGCATGTAAAATACCTTGAAGATACAGACATGGTTGTTGGATTCTGTACGTCGCATTGATAAGGTATTTGCGCCGATTTATTTTGAAAATATGTCCATGTATGTGAGAAGTGTGGAGCGGATACAAAAAGGACCTTATTATATGTATATAAGAGAGTACATGATCTTGACCTTGACGATATAGAACAGTGTGTTGGGTTCTGCACGAGGTCTGGATGGGGTAAGTGTGCCAATTTATTTGAAAATCCGTCCATGCATGTGAGAATTATGGAGCGGGCACAAAATGGACCTTAATATATGCATATATTATAATAATATGCATATATAAGAAGTATATGACCTTCATGACCTTGACAATACAGACCCGGGTGTTGGGTGCTGCACGTAGTCTTGATGGGGCGGGTATTTGTGTCATCATGTATGATAGAGTTATAGAGCGGACACGAAAAGGATATTATTACATGCAAGACGTATATGACCCTGACCTTGAAAATACAGACCCGGGTGTTGGGTTCTTAACGTCATCTTGATGAGATATTTGTGCCAATTTTGAAAATACGGCCATGCATGTGATGTGGGAGTGAAGGAGCGGACACGAAATGGACAATATTATATGCATATACATGTAATAATTATATGACCTTGACCGTGAAGATACAGACCGGGGTTTGGGTTCAGAACATCGTCTTAATGAGGTGAGTATTTGTGCCAATGTGTTTGAAAATATGTCTATGCGTGTGAGATTTAAGGAGCGGACACGAAATGGAGCTTATTTTATGTCTATAATAAGTGTGACCGTTATGACCTTGACGATACCAGGGGCGTACTTGGAGCATTTTGAAATGTACGCCAGCGACGCTGCGAGTGGGTGGTATGTGTGGGAGGGGGTGTCCCTCTCTCGACGGTGGGGGTTTGGGGCCTCCCCAAGACAATTTTGAAAATTAGGAGGCAAATGATGCGTTCTCAAGCTATATTTCAGCGTTAATATGGCGTTTTGAACTTTTATTTTTTCACTTTTGCTGACGAATTGTACGCATTGGCGTACGTGCGTATGCCTGGATACGCGCCTGGATACAGACCCGGGTTTTGGTTCTGCACGTCGCCTTTACGCTGCAAAGTTTGAGCATACCTTAATAAATGGCAAACGGTTATATTGTGCATTTGTTGACTTGAAGAAAGCGTTTGATTCAGTGTATAGGAATGCATTATTACAGGCTTGGAATAAATGGAAAAATGTTACGGATTATGAGAGCGATGTATGAAACATTTGTGTTCGGCACTCTGACCTTTTCTCACTCTTCATTGGAGATCTAGAACTATACCCGACAGTGGACGTAATATTAAGGATGTTACCTTAATGCTTTTGTATTTTGCGGATGATATGGTTATGGGAGACACCCGAGGATCTGCAATGTAGTCTAAATAAGTTACATGATTACTGCTGCAAATGGGAGTGAATACTTAGGCAAAACTAAGATCGTTGTTTTTAGACGGAGAGGTGGACTTTTATCTAAATGATATTAATTATTTAGGCGTTGTATTTAACTATACAGGGTCCTTTATATTAAACCCACAAAACCTTTCTGGAAAAGGATTAAAAGCCATGGGAGTACTTTTGCATAATATAAAAAGTATGACTTCATTCCTAAAACACTATGCCAGCTGTTTGATTCCTTTGTAACATCAATTCGAAATTACGCATGTGAAGTATGGGGGAACACCAAATCAAAACAGTTGGAGAGAATACACTTAAAGTTTTGCAAAAAGGTGTTAAATGTGAAACTATCAACCAGCAACGCAGGTGTTTATGGCGAAATGGCTAGATATATAGATTTTGTAGGAGTATACAATATTGGTTTAAACTGTTATATACACCGTTTTACTAAGTGATTGTCTAACAAATAAAATAAATTGGACCGCTAATGTAGTCTTTGCTTTATAGTCACGGGTATGGATATGTATGGGAGAATACAGCGAGTGTAAACCCGAAATACTTTTGCAAAGAATTAAAAGTACGGCTAATAGACAATTTTATTCAGAAATGGAAATCGGATATTGCTGAAAATAATGTTTTACTATTTTATAAAAGCGTTAAAGTAAACTTCGTTTATGGAACATATTTAGATATTTCTAAATACCGAAAATATAGAAGTGTCATAACACAACTACGCCTATCATCACACAGGCTGAGAATTGAGACAGGAAGATATGGAGAGAAACGAAAGAAAGTGTCAGTTTTGTACCGCTGGTGATATTGAAGACGAGTATCATTTTGTTTGAATTTGTAATAAATATAACGATATGTGCAACGTTATTTTAGAAGGAATCCATCTGTTTTCAAATTTATTAAACTTTTGCAATCGCAAGATAGTAAACTAGTAAATAATTTGTCACATTATATTTTTAATGCTTTTAAATTAAGAAGTAACACGGTCCAAAATTAAAGAAGGACCGTCCTCTGTGTACATTTGTTTATCTATTTGTGTAAATTGTATATTTGCATTGTTTATCTGAATAGATTTATATTTTGTCAACATGTTGTAGAAGAGAAACTGTATAGTTTAAGTCTGAATAAAGTTTGTTCTGTTCTGTTCTTGATACGTATATGTGACTATTTATTTGAAAATCTGTCCATGTGTGCGAGATTTATGGAGCGGATACGAAATGTACCTTGTATTATATACATGTACATGTATGACCTTTTTGATAACCCGTCAGACATTTGACCGTGAAGATACAGGGTTTGGGTTCTGCACGTCGCCTTGCTTAGAAGAGTTTTTCTACTTATTTAAACTCTGTCCATGTATGTGCGAGCTTTGGAGCGAAATGTACCTTATTATATGTATTTATCACACAACGTCTCTTGTTAGCAGTGTCGAACACCCATTTAATATTCTATTGTATGACACACGTGTAATACAACCTGGAACAATTTTGATTGGTTGAGTTAAACCTGTAACACTACGCAAGTTTATTAACTGAAACTATTTTATTTATTATAAAGTCACCAAGATCTGAGTCATAAACTTATTATTTGTGACAGCTTATAAAAATAATGCACATTAACAAAACATTGTTGTTGGTTTGTTAAAAAGTTGGCGTAAACTGCTATTTTGTAAAGAGGTAAAACACAAAATATTTTATACGCAACGTTATGTTTGTGACGCGCGTTACGACGTCACTTATTTTATGACCTTTTGGCGCTAAAGTGTGTCTGACGTCGTGGCGGTTCTATGTACATCCGAATTATTTTTTACTAATTTGACTGCAATGTTATGTGATAAAAAGGATCTTAAACTCGTCCCCATTCCATAAGATTTATGAAACTCGTTATGAATTATTTTTAATTTTAACTCGCCAAAAGGCTCGTTAAAATTAAAATAATTCATAACTCGTTTCATAAATCTTATATGAAATGGGAACGAGTTTAAGATCCTCTATATACATGTACATGTATGACCTTTATGACATTGACCTTGAAGATACAGACCCGGGTTTGGGTTCTGCAAGTCGCCTTGCTTAGAAGAGTTTTTGTAATTATTTGAAAATCTGTCCTGTATGTGCAAGCTTTGGAGCGAGCGGACACGGAATGTACCTTATTATATGTATATACATGTACATGTATGACCTTTATGACATTGACCTTGAAGATACAGGCCCGGGTTTGGGTTCCGCACGTAGTCTTGATGAGGTATTTGCGCCAATTTATTTCAAAATCCCTCCATGCATGTGCGAGTTATAAAGCGGACATGACAGACGTCAAACCTTTATATCGAAAAAAGGTTGTTTAATTGACAGGTCTTTGCACGACAGTGGAACTACATGAAAATTCATTGAATTCGTTAAAAAGGCGATTCTGAGATATGAAGACAATTTAAAAATAAATAAAAAAATTGAAAGGGGCCATACCTCTGCTTAATCGCATACCAGAATATCGTCACACGAGTTTCAGTAAATACATTTCTCAAGTTTAATTGAAATATGTTAAAGGCTTTCAGAGATATTATGAAAAATTTAGCATTTTTAAAAAAAAATAATGTAAAAACGTAATATCAAGATGTCAACAGGTCACAACAAGTGGGTTCATGAGAACTAGTCCAGACAAAGGTTGTGTATTAAAACCTACAAAAGACAATAACTCAGCCAAAAACCGTACAGCCGGAACATGGCGACAACTAGTCTTGGTACTGATCATCCCTGCAAAGTTTCGTTGAAATTCGGGCAGGGGTTCAGGAGAACTTGTCCAGACAAAGTTGTGTACTAAAATCTTTGAAGGGCCATAACGCTGCCAAAATCATCCGACCGGAACACGGTGATGACATGCACAACTAAGCTTGATACTGATCATCCCTGCAAACTTTCCGTAAAATCCGGCAAATGGAGTCCCTATCGTCCTGAGGCAAAATACAGCATTTTTACCTAAATCAAAGGCCATAACTGTGGTATTACAAATCCAATTTTGGCTGTTTTTTGAACTTGTCCAAGTTTTCATTGATATTAGCAACCTGGTAAAGTTTGGCAAAAATAGAAGCCCCATCATCTCAACAAGACAAAATACAGCATTTTTAACTAAATCAAGGACCATAACTAGGTGCAACTTGTCTGATCTCTCTGGTTTTCGAACTGGTCCGAGCTTAACAATCTGTGCAAGTTTGGTAAAGATCAAATAATACATGAAGGTGCTAGGGTGGTCACAAGGAAGAAAATGGCATTTTCAGCAAAACAAGGGCCATAACTCTGGTGTAAGCTTTCATTGGTATTAACAAGCTGTACAAGTTTGGTAATGATCAAATAATAAATGAAAGTGCTAGAGTGTTCACAAGCCAGAATGTGAATTTTTTCAGCAAATCAAGGGCCAGAACTCCGGTGAAACTAATCCGATCTGGCTGGTTTTCGAACTTGTCCGAGCTTTCATTGATATAAAGACCCTGGTAAAGATCCGATTAATAATCAAGGCCCTATCGTGTTCACAAGGCAAAAGTTAACGGACGGACGACAGACGATGGACAACTCGTCATCCCATAAGCTCTGCTGGCCAGTAGAGCTAAAATTAACTCTCGACTCCGTTTCAGACGTGGGAGCCATATGTCAATCTGTACAATTGATACGGACCCTGTATCAAATCGGAATCATTTAACCGAAACTTCCAGACAAAATGCGCTGCTGAACATAATACTGATACATCCTACCAAGTTTGTTGAAAATCAGACAAAAAGAATAAAAGAAGGTGAGCAAAAAATGCTATATCAGTCTCGTTACACCGCAAAAAAATCATTCAACTAAAATTGTCTGGCAATATGCGTTTCTAGACATACTGATACTTCTACCAAGTAAATACTTGGTAACGACTTGGTAACGGGTAACAAATGATCAAAATCAAACGATAAAGAAAAATTGACCATTACAAGGTTCCGGAAGCTGCCATCGACCATAGGTTCCTTTCCCACTCTGGGGCGGCTCTAAATAACCTATACTGTGTTGATGAACTGTTAAACAACATTCAATTCAATTCCTAATTACCGTGTATATCATATGAAATATTTATATTTTTTGATTTATAAAAAGTTAAATCAAAGGAAATTAATGAAAAATAAGTATACTTAAGTATACCAAGTGCAATAATGCATTATATGATGTGTTGGGGTTTTGCATAAATTTGCAAGGATGAATGCCCTAGTCATTTATCATTAATATGCCCTATATGGTTATTCAAACCTCGACATCAAAACATTCATAGTTCTCAAAATGAAAGCTGCCATACCTTCAAATGGTCACAACTTTTTTTTTTTATTGTCGGATTTTGATAATTATTCCACCCTTTTCCAAGTTCATCAGAACTCTACATATGTATTATTTGGCCATATTATACCTCATTTGCATATTCCACTCTTTATTTAATGTGACGTCATCCGGTCCATAAAGTTGCATATTGACCGGGCGCCCGGTCCGATAGCTATATTAACGGACATGTGAAAAAAACGATGTCAAAATAAATCATAAAACGTATTGATTTAATTTGTTGGTCAGATTCGGTATAATATAACAAATAATGTATGGTGCTTCGGTCCATATGAAGTTTATGGACTGGGCAGTCAGACCTAGAACGTTATATGGACCTCAGCTTCGCTTCGGTCCATACAACATTCTAGGTCTGACTGCCCAGTCCATAAACTTGCATATGGACCTCAGCACCATACATTATCTGTTAAATATATGCCCACATTCATTTTATAAGGAATGTACATTCAAACAATCTTTGAATATCGAGTTAGGAATAACTGGAGTAACACGTCTATCAACATGGGAAGAACACTGGCTTCTATGTTTTCTTTTCTATAAATCAGTAAATTAGCACATTTATAAATATTCCATAATTGGTTATTTTGAACTGACATCATTCTCAAAATGGTGCCTTCCATATCCATTTCAGAAGAATCCTCAGTACAATCATGAGTATTGTTTTTTGCATGTTTTATCATCCGATTTGGAGGATTCTTTCAGATCTCTCAATTATCAAGCTAGTTTGTGTACCTCCATTTCCCACTGTATCAAACCATTAGACTTTTTTTATTATCCATGTATGGTAAAAAAATCTGACTTTTAATCTTTCTGCCTCCTCCACCTTAAAAGGTTATTTTATTTATCCAGTGATTTTTGAGATTAGCCCTTCAACTGTATGGAAAATTAAAGAAATCTTAGACTGTGTACATTTTGGCAGGGCTGTCAGAATGTCATGAAGCAGCAGAGAGATGATCTCACAGTTCTTTGGTTAAACAAAATTCTTTCAATTTTAAGAAAGTTGAGAGGTAAAAACATAACTGACTCAAGCGCTTTGTTAATTATTTCTATCAGAAAGACACATGTCAATGGTTTCTCAACCGTTCCCTTGTGTTCCCTTGATAGCCAAGTTTTGTGAATTTCATTTCAAATTGAAAAAAATGCACGTGTCGTCATTCATTCTTAAAGTAGCTATCCCTCCAACGACAGCTAAATATTACAACATATGTACACTGTTTCTAAAACTACCGACGACAAGGTATACCGAACGGAAAAAGAAACGCGACACGGGAAGTTCCGCTATATATTGCACTTAATTCCAAGGAAATCCAAAGATGTTTTGTAAAATAAGAGTTGCAGTTAGAGAAAGGACACAACTGTGATGTTGTAGACGTTTTAAGTACACCTTGAAACAAGAAATTCATAAATGTTGAAGTTCACTTTGCAAAATTTAGCCAGTTCAGTACTGTATTTAATGTAACGTTGAGCCAGTTCAGTACTGTATAGAACGTAGAGTTTGCAAAATTTTACAAACGCGTAGTCTGTCAGTAATGAAACTTTGCAGGAATACTATTTGCTGTGTTATGTGTTGTTTACGTCTTTTTTCCAAAAGAAATCTTACGTAGCCATTTACCATTTGATTAACAGTAGCATATTATGTTACGATAATTACTGTGTCGAATTTCTTTTTCCTTTCAGTATATACACAACTTACTTATTTTGAGAGTCCAGACTTTATAGACAGAACATAAATAGCTTTAATCAGCCACGCCAAACTTCAAAATGTGAGCGTTGAATTATTACCAACTCGGTAATTCATTTTATACATATTCAATCACGGGAATTTCAAGAACCCATGAAAAATCCTTTACTTTTTATCGGCACATATACATTACACCTGGATAGAGTTTGGACAAACGGTTTTGTAGTGTAATTTTGCTGTTATTTGGCGGGTTAGCTACTTTAGGTTGAACAGAAATTTCCACTTCCACGAACTACGATTCTGATTTTATAGCACACAAGTGGAATTTTCCGCCCATCTTAACATGAAGAGATTGATTCCACTACAGAAATAATTGGGTTTTCCAATACCAAGAACTAAATTCTTGATATCTGTAATACAACTACAATTTTCTAAAATTTCTTGAAAGAACGGTCAAAGTTTAAATTCTTGTATAATTTTCCAATAACAACCTTCTTTTACCATGCGGGCCGACCATAAAAAGTTGTTGGTTAGCCGTTTCCCTACATACCCATGAAAAAGGGCCGTACCCAAAACATTTAATACCCATTCTTATTTTTTTCAGTAGTATCTTTAGTATATTTTTCTTAAATTTCTTGTTTTTACGGTTTTGGTGCAAAAAAATCACCCATCTACCCACTTATAAAATCCTGGGACTGGAAACAGCAAACAAATATATTTTTAAGGATGGCCCTGTCAGGAGATAAAGCTTTAGTTCTAATATCGTTAGGACCAAAGCTCACCAAATGACAATAGTAGAAATAAATGTTCAAAATAGAAAATGCGGATTATTGAGAGACATTTTTTATTTTGCAGTGATTATGTTGATCATTGTCGAGAGGCATTTTCTATTTTGAACATATCTGCTAATAATCGTTTGGTTATTTAGAGACGTTAGTATCACTTTTGTCGTAGTCTTTTACATCATTGTTCTTGTAGCACTGCTTCTATGCTCATTCTGGAGGTGATAATCTAGTTGTCAAAATAAAATATTAAAACATATAAATATTTTTATATTTTTAATCTTTATTTTTGCACTTATTTTATTATTTAAAATAATTATTTGCACCTGAAAAAGAGGTATTTCATAAAACACCTAACTTTGGTCAAATATACACATTGCAAGTTCTATACACAAATAATAGAATTTTAATATAAAAATCCTAGGAGATCAGGATGCATTTTGTGAATGTCAGAGATATAATACAATATCCCTGATATTGTGTTCAATGTACATGTATATGAAAGACATATTCGCAAATATTGCGGTCTATAAATATAGAAAATGCAATATTTTATACATTTTCATCCTGAGCTATACTGGCAAAATATCCACTGATGCCACAAAATAACTCCGCAGGAATCACATTAAAGTAATAAAGATTAAAAACAATTATAATCACAAACATACACCAAAGTATATAATATTAATCATGTATGTCAATTTTTTCATCTAGGTCGGGTTCTTTATCACATTGCGAACAGCACTATGTCAAAAAATTTGACATATTTGTTTCAAACTTTAAAATCACATACATGATCAAATAAAAATGAAATTAATTTAAAATTGCAATATCATAGTCCATGAAACGATTGCTGGCGTCGTAGTCCAATGATTACTTATCATAATGGCCGCATATGAACGTTAATGAGAATTCGTTGATCCTAGAAGCTAACTGGCAACAAAACCAGCCAACTGTTGGTAACTAACAGAATCTCTCGCAATACTGGGCAATACATTCATGAACTGATCTGTGCACGACATAAACGAGTTCAATGTTCGATTACTGGTTTGATGAATTGGACTGTTACTGAAGCTCTGCACAGGTTGACTTGGTTGTTGTTGATACTGGGTTGTTACTTGTGATTCGTATAAAATCCCTACACTTCCATTTTCTCCGATTCTGTACGAAACATCACGGGGATCCACCCATATGGTCAGCTCTGGAGGAAAAGTAGTTTCCAAAGATGACTGATCCATTCCACACACCTGACCAGCTTGTAAGATTAGTGGGTCCATGTTGTGGTTTAATCGTATGCACCGATATCCACTGCCTTTGAATGGTTTCTCTGGAAACCAATGGTTCTGGAAACGGTTACATAGCAATCTACACATCGTCGTATTAAAAAGACGAGTTTTAGCCTCATTTACATCGTCTCTGGATTTAAAAATGTTCGTTAGAAAATCCACAGCACTTTGTACTTCTTCCTTCATAATTCAGAATACCTGAAGACACAGTTTATTGTTTCTCAATTTTAGGCAAGTCCAAGCTCGGATTTTTTCTTTGTTGTCGCCGTCCAATATGTTACTCCAAATAACCTAGAAATTCACAACGTTCTTTGGTTATGCTTGGTCTAAACGTATCTAGTATGCGTAAATATAGTTTTAGTTAAACTTTGTTGTTGTTTTTAACACTTTTAAGGGGGCCAACGCCCAAGATTTTCATTAAAATCTTGCTTCTTTCTTTGTCCGTTCCAAAATGTGTAATGGCGTCGATCTCTCTGAAATATCGATAAAATGTACGTCATTAAGCGTGACGATTATCCATTGACCAATCAGAACTATCATTTGGTAGTACGTCACATGTTAATCGTCCCATATTTAGTGTTACTAAAAATAGAGTATGACTTGTAAACAAAAATACGCAAAGTTGTAGGTCAACTTTTAGCGAAGTATGTGTTATTATTGTATTATGCGAAATAATTTACCTTGTAATTAAATCTTGAAAACAATCAACTATGGTAAAGTATTGAATAAAACTTAGAGTTTTGAAAGAAACTTGTTAATTGAGGGAAAAGGGTGATATAAACACTCTCATTTTATGTTTAGTGTTATTCGCGTTTGTGAGAAGGCGTTAAAATGCCATTGAGGGGCTCACCACGGGGACTCTGCAATTTGACTCGTTTGGGTTTGACACATAACATTCATGACACCAACATGAGCTACTTGGGTCTACAAAGACACTTTCTGGTTTCTTGCTAATTAAAAAATGGTTAACAGTAGCAGAGTCTCTCTAATACGTGTACTGTATACGAACACACAATGAAAACACAATTGTACTCAGAACAGAAATTAATATAGGTCAATCATGAAATCTAAATACGATATTCCACGATTTTCGTGGATTTCAACAATTTGTTTTTTACATATAAAACATAGTTTGAAGGCATGTACCCATTTTTTTATGCGTACTGAATACTACATAATGTAAGTACCCGGGCCGTGGGTACTGAATACTCTCTAAATTTGCCCTGAATACTGCCACAGACCTAATAACAATATTAGTATGTCTGTGATACTGCGTAGCGTACCAAAAGAGGTGGGGGGGGGGGGGGGGGGGGGTTCTCAGCTTGTGATCGCTCATGTATTTTAGATTATTTAAAAAGATTACAGACGAATATTTTCTTCATAGCTGTTTCTGTATTGTCGATTCTTACGGATTGCGTCTCAGCTTATGATCGCTCATGTATTTTAGATTATTTAAAAAGATTACAGACGAATATTTTCTTCATAGCTGTTTCTGTATTGTCGATTCTTACGGATTGCGGGAGGTATGTACAGTACAGGTCCTACCCAGGAATAGGTGGGTGGTCTGCCTCCGCCGCAAAAAATATCGACCTTCATACAAACTGTTCTAAACCTGGGATGTTGCGAAGGAATATACTTTATTTTCACTGTTTACCAATAACAGGTCTGTGCCTACCAATAACAGGTCTGTGCCTACCAATAACAGGTCTGTGCAATTTCCAATGTAGAGCCCAAAAACAGCAAAACGGTGAGATACAACCTTACAGTTTTGATGTCCCTTTGAATCACATCTTCATAAATAGCACATTAGTTAGTTTCATGTTAAATAGTATTCAGTACTCGGGTCTAAAATGAAGGAGTATTCAGTACTCGGGGGGGGGGGGGGGGGAGGGGGGAAAACACCCACCGCAATGCAATGCATCACTGTTCTCTAGTATAATGGTGTTGGTACATATTTATCATTGACAGAGACTTATAGGCCCATTGGGCCGGGTACTCTGTCATATTATATATGTACTTGTTTGTTACTTCATGCGCATGTCACTATAATAAACGATTTACTCACTTACTAAAAAGTGGTTTTGCTATCCCGTGTATTATTATTATTATCTCATAACCTGTTTCATTTGTCTTTGTCATTTGTCAACTAGATATAGGGGCCTACATTGCTCAACGCAGTATGTGAACAGGACGTGTTGTGTCATGGATATACATATCATAATTATACATATCATAATTATAAAGAAATGCAATAAACCATCCAAAAACGTATGTATTGGGCCTATAGCCACCAGGGACTGTAGATAGATGTATACTACTCAGAATTTGCTAAGTATCACTTTTATCCTTCCATATAATTTGATTAGAAATTAATTCACAATAACGATATTAATTTCATTGATACTTCAATAATTCCACAATTTGAATCAAGTCATGAGATCACATGACCATACACTGCCCTAAATAATTTCAAGTAAAATTGAAATAATGCTATTTATTTCAGCAAGAAATTAAGATAGGAAAAAAAGTGATCCTTAGCATATTTTGAGTAGCATATATGAATAAAGCCCTGTAGCCACGCAATAAAATAACATATATGTCTGGGAATAAACATATATAGGGCGATTTAGACTTTCTTAAAATAAAATGGTAGATCTGGATATCGAAAGGATGAGATATTTTCAATCTTGAAGCACGTGCAACTCGGTTTATTAAATATGTACAGCCTTATAAGTACGGGACGTTATAAGTTCAGCTACAAGTGTGTGTGTATAAGCGTTTATTTATGCTCGCTGTATTGCCATAAGCATTTTAGCGAGCAGACCTAGGTTTAAGTCTCATCCGAAGGACTGGACAGCTACAAGTATATTATGCATGGATATAAATATGTAGCTGCGAGAATCCACAAAGGCCACGATTCTCATCTATGGTGATTGTTGAAATATGAAGCCCTGCTTTAACCCAAAAGTTAATTGTATCCAAAAAAAAAGGAGCTTATTTCCCAAGATCGGCATTTAGAACATTTTCTTTTGAAGTGATTTCAATCAGCATTAAAAATACCCCATATCTAACTGACAATAGGTACGCCGCTAGGGGCAGTACGGTATCAACAGCAAATAATGACCTTTGTCTCGGCGCCTTTGATTGGTTTATAGCGATTGACATCTGTCGCGCCGATTAATTGTTGTTTTGCGTAAAATGCCGTTAGAAATGGGTTTTTATACACTCATAGGCCGCTGTTGATAAGCTGAGTCCTTTATCGAAATAATATTTATGTCCATTGATCTTAGATATGCATATATACGCATAAAAACATACTAATCGTCAAAAATATACAATGCTTACAATATGCAAACATACATATTTAATGCAAATGCTATTTTCAATAGCAACATTGAGAATGTTATAGCAATGTAAAAACTGTTTCATCTGGAACTCGTATATATTGTATATATCTTAACATATTAAATAATTTCTGTATTAAAAATGGTTTTGGGTTTGTGTGGATTTCACTGAGGAGATGATTAGCAATTATTTATTTCTATTGTTGTCGTGGCGACATAAACCATAGATCTACATACACATATATATCCATGCATAAACCAATTTAAAACACATTTTGATGTTGAAAGGTATCTAACGTTAAACATACCACTGAAATTTAAAATGTCACTGTCTAGTAGATGTTGTCACAATATTTATTTGGAAGATGAATACCATCCTATTTTGATTTGTCCTTTTTACGCAAGAATCCGGACAATTTATAATAAAAAATAATATTATAATAGCCCTAGTATATTTAAATTCTCTTCTATAGTTCCACTAATGCACAACTCACAACGTTTCTTTCCGCAATGTTTCTATGTCTTCCTTGTTCCATGAGCAAAGGATGTGATGACAAAACTCAAATAGTATACAAGAAAAGGGACCTACACCCCTGGGTCATGTGTCGTGGGTCAGTTTAGAAATGTTCCGTCCATATATAAATGCAAATTCTCAAAGAAAGCATAGTCTTACATGTACAAAACGTTATATATTTGTAGTTTTATTATTAATAACTATATGGATTGGATAACTAGGGACTGTAGATAAACACGACCTGACCAAACACATACTGCTTTTAGAGTTTATTGTATTACTAGTGGCGGCCTTAAATTATAATAATCAGTTCACATTTTGGGCGTATTAGACCTATATTTGTGTATCTTAATTCATATAATACCATAACGAGACGTGAACGCTACCAACCCGTCATTAATATTGCGACCTTTGTGATAATAGCTTGCAATTGCCTTCTATGTATGACATATGTCGGTCAATCAGTGACTGCTGTCAATTAGGATTATGATCTGTTAAATATCTTGATCGGACCACATGCCGCTGGAGTGGGTATTTAATTAATGGTGCACTCGCTGGAATATTAATAATCGTTAAAACATTTTGGGGTTGACATGTTTTATGTAGGCCTACGCTTCTAAGTTAGTCATATATTTTTCATTAACAGGTGACCGCCGTGTTGTAATAGCGAGTAATAGTTAGCATCACGAATTAGTAACCCATGGATCGCAGGTTCAAACCTAGCCAGGACAGATTTGGGTTATTTATCGAACTATTTAAAAGTACTTCTCACCTTACCAGCTATTACGACCAAAACAGTCTTTCCAACGAGACTTAAAGGCAATATAGCGACACAACCATATATCTTTATTATTCAGAGTTCTGTTGAAACGGATATGGAAGCCACCATTTTTAGAGCTATGACATGACAGAAGGGAGTACGTATAACGTACTCCCTGATGACAGTTATAAATGACCATATGTAGAATATTGATAACTATGAAATTTTTACTCTAAATGAGTAAAAAATTCATATCAATATTCCACTATCAATATAGGGGAAAAAAATAATAAAGTAACTGTATAACTAATGGCAATAATGCTTTATATGACCAGTTATGGAGTTCATTTGCAGTGATTTGATATTTATTAATATTCCATATATGGTCATTTGGAACTATGACGTCGTAGTTTTCAAAATGGCGGCTCCCATATCTATTTTAGGACAAACTTCAAATGGTCACATCTTTTTTGTTTATCTTTCGATTTTGATAATTCTCGCACCTTTTTGCAAGTTTTTCAGAACTCTGAATGTAATAGCTTACTTGGCTGTGTCGCTACGTTCCCTTTTAAACCGAGGTTCCAAATCAGTACAGACATAATCATCATCTTCTTTTCGTGAGAGACTCTTTTCAAAAAAGGCACACATATGGTAATGGAACTTTAGAATTACATAAACGCAGACATTCCCTATTAAAATGTTTGACAGATGCAAAGCACATGTATTGATAGTGTTGATGCCGCGTTTATACATTTTTTTTTAAAAATATACTCAGTTGCAAAAGAAAGTGGACACCGAGGTTTGTTTAGATTTAATTGTATAATTATTATTTTTAGAATTAAATTGGCAAATTCCAAAATGAATATGCCAAAGTTTTTATCATTCCATTGTCAATATTATGTTGTCATTTTTTTTTCAATAGGTCGAATCTTTAAGGGACTGTCGATAGGGTGTAAAGTAAAATGTTCAAAGTGTTGTTTTGCAACTGAGTATATTATACTCCGATTTATATTAGGTAAGATTAACGTCAATCAATCTGAATCATATCTGATCACTGTGTATGTGTTTTGATGATATTTCTACTGTTGGATTTTAGACCATTGGATTTTGACTTGATAACAAGCTTGCACGAGTTGCTTCCCATTGAAAAGATCACTGAATTCTAGTGCTCTCAGTTTCACGTGGCACTTGACTTGACTTTACATTTACCACACACACATCAAGAAAAGTTGGTTTTCTAACTTAAATATTGTATGGAAAACTCTGCCAATACCTTAATTTTAAAGAAATTTGCCAAGAATGATATTATTTTTAACTTTTTTTTTTTTTTTATCACAGACATATTAATAAATGTGTTATTAGGTCTGTGCTTTTATGAAATGTCTTTGTATAATCCCATTTTGCTGTGCATTATGTATTCTCATCAAACTCGATGAATATTTGAGAGAGGAATTAGGATGCCACGTGGTATGTTGGTTACTTCACTGGTTTCCAATCTGCCACACTCGAGAGTGCGACCAAGTCATGGAAACCACGTGCAATTCATGTCTGGGGCGATTCACAATGGTGTCTGATCATGGATTGTTTGACTTCAGAATCTTCGTCGAATGCTTAAATTTGATTTAGGTTTAAAGACTATTGGTCAGCCATCTTTGAAAAGAAAATCCAAATTGGATGGGGGTATGGTTAATTGAATTTTTCATCCAAATGAATATTATAGGCATGAACAACTTTGATGATATAATAGATGACAGTAATTCAACACTGTTGATGTGAACATAATATCAAAAACAATATTTATTTGGCAGAAATAGTTTTATTTTCGAAAAGTTTAGTACAGTTTTACTGGAAGATGTTTTGATTTTTATGTTAAATAAATTTTTCCATAGAATTGTTCATTTATCTAAAAATGGCACACGAGATATCATTTCTAAATTAAATACGACATGTTATCCCGTCATCCAAATTTCAAAGTCAATCATTGTAAAAAAAAAGAAGAAGCAATTCTTTCAATGGCATGTACTTTCAAAATAATCTCAATGCTGTAGTATGGTGGTACAGACGGGTTTTAATTGTCAAACTATTATAAATGGCAACTATATTTTTGGATGTATTAAACACAACTGAGTGACTGTTGTGAATAGAAACATGGCAAAACAAGAGTAATTTATTATTATATTAGAAAAAAACCCAGCACAAACTAAATAATAACATATGAATACGATCAAATGACCTGTTTATCCGAATGTTTCATCATATCGCATGTTTCAATTTACAGTTCACGTGCATGTCATGTGTGTGTGTTGAACGCACATGGCGTATAAAGAAAATTTTCAGTTTTAACAATGGTGTACTTCGAATTTTGGATGATGTGATAACATGGATTATGATGTCTCGTCTGCACTCGCTGGATAAATGGACTATTTTTATATACCAGTTTATTTCACATAAAAAAACAAAACAACTTTGAGTAAAACTGTACCAAACTTTTCGAATATAAAGCGCACAATTTCTGCCATAAGTATTATTTCTAATATTATGTTCTGGACGACATCCTCTACGGTTGTTGCTGCTGTCAACTGACTACTGGGCTAGTATGTTGTGGTAGCCCAGTTTGCGGCCACACCCATCACAGTATGACCCCTGCGCCGCACGTACCCTCCAGCGGCCTGTACATCCATCGTCTATCTTCTGTCATCAGTCTTCGGCGTCGATAACGCTGAGGCGTTTGGTATCTTTCGGCTTCTGACATCTGTCATCCGAATTCGGTGTAGCCATCAGGTGATATGTGCTGTGACGGGACGCAGGAGACGTCTTCACTCTCGGTCAAATGACAAGTCAGGTAGAGGTAGCGCCGTGGTGTATTATTTGTTAGCATTGCGGCTTAGTAACCCAGGGATCGCGTGTTCAATCCCAGCCAGTACCGAATTTGGGTTAATTAACGAAGTATTTCAAAAAGTATTTACTAGGTCTGCTCGCTAAAATGCTTAGTGCAATACAGCGAGGATAAATAAACGCTTATACTGTATACATAACTACACAGGCTGTTACACCTGATTACAAAGTGGGAATTGAGTTCAAGGCTAATACAAGAACCACCAGGGTAATTACTAAAAATATCAAATGTTGTCTCCCTTTATCTAAATGCGTATGTGTATCAGCCCATTGAACACAATGCAAAATAGCTTTTTTTGGAGATCAGTCACAAGTTCCACAACATTTGTTCGCTTAATGATGAATTATACACATTCGGCTTGCAAACGGTCCCATATCTGGAATAAAACACCGATTCAGTTTTTCAACATTTCGCGTCATTCATTCTCACTATCACCGTGAATCGGGGAAAATATACAAAATCAAGAAGATAAACGTCAACGAGCAGCAGAAAAACGCCTTATTAACGAATACAAGTCATTGCTACAGCTGAAAGGGTACAGGGTACAGGATGACTTTTTCATATATTTTATCTGTTCATAAACCTGCAAATTACATGAAAATACAGTCTTGGTTAATTTCCAGAGTGAATCATGACGGTGGTACTGTATTGTTTGACGCTGAATAGTCTTTTATCATGCAGATATGCACTTTTCTACCTTATAAAGGGGTGACCTAATAAATTTTGCTTTAATATGCACTGGCATATAAAGCAAATCAATGCGGAATCCCCCGTCTTTTATTGTACTTACGTACAATAAAAGACGGGGGATTCCGACGTCATGCACGTAACGTTGCCAGACGTCATAAAACAACAAAAAACAACAACATGGCGGCGTCCTCGATAAGCATAACATTCTGAGAAATGGGTAATAATATTAATTCATACAGAAAATTTGGATAATCTACATGATAAATAGAATATTATGTCAGTGCCTTTTACTATCAAGTTTATTAGGCTCAGCACGAAAACGAAGAATGGCTCGGAGCCTCGCCATTCTTCGTTTTATAAGCCTCGCCTAATAAACTTGATAGTAAAAGGCACTGACATAATATTCTCTATTTATTTACAAGTTCGTTTATGTTAAAATGCCGGTGTACAGACAATTAACTGTACGGCGTATTGATCTTAAATGCATATTAAGAACTTCTATTTTCTTAATTTTCTTAATCTCCACTGACAAATAAAATTTATAAACATGTAAGTCTCAGAATGATGGTCGAAGACCGATCCCTTAACGGTGGCCGATTTCCCCCCATATCGAGGGCCAATCTAACAATAACATTATATAGAGTTTAGTTATCTTTCGTTTTGAAATACGATATTATTTTCCAAAGGGAATTGCAAATCTGATAAACAAACGAGTGCTGAGATTTATCAAAACAAAATTGTTAATTTATATAAGACTTTTATACATCATTTTATTCGACAATAAAGTAAAAGAAACGCTGAAAACATTCGTATTGAGGGAAGTAATTACCTAATTGGCGTAAAACAAAAGCTTGGAAATCCCTGTAAAAAGCGTAACAACTTTTTTTGTTCACATGGAGGTATGTGTTTTTTTTCTCTGTGTGATGACATGTTAATGTTTTTTGTTTTTGTTTATTGTTTTTTTTTTTTTTTCGGCCATCTTATTTCCCCCGTCATAGGTACATGGGTGGTCGGAGAATCATCACCCATGGTACCGTACAATAGTCGATAATTGTAATAAATCATTATATATCTAAGCAACAAAGCATTCATAATACAATTTATCTTCGGCTAGCATATATCATAATATACACATATTAACACATTGAATTACAATTCAATTTAATGGGAATGTAGCGACACAGCCAAACAAGCTCTGTTATTGAGAGTTCTGAAAAACTTGGAAAAAGGTGAAAGAATTATCAAAATCATATTATAAACAAAAAAGATATGACCATTTAAAGATTGTTCAAAAACGAACATGGGAGCCGCCATTTTTAGAACTATGACGTCATAGTTCCATATTACCATATATGAAATATTGATAAATATCATTTAAAACGAAGAAAATCACTGCAAATGAATGAAAAAAGTTTACTGGTCAAATAAAGCATTATTACTATTAAGTTTTACGTATTTTTCATACAGTTGATGTCATTATTTCCCTAAAAATCAGTATTTTTTTATATTTATAAATATTCCATATATGGTCATTTAGAACCGTGATGTCATAGCTCTCAAAATGGCCACTTAGACATCCGTTTCAACAGGATCTTTAAATGATAGTATCTTCTTTGTTTATCATCCGATTTTGATAATTCTTTCACCATTATTCAAGTATTTCATAACTCTCAATAATAAAGATGATTTGGCTGTGACGCTGCATTCCCTTTAACCATTGCTATGACGGAGATTTTTTTTTTATTCTCTTTGTTGTCACAAATAAACTGATATTTGTAAATAGGAGATAATACATGTTAGGCATCGGGCATTTCATCTTTTGGTGGTCTTTTACTGAAACCAATTTCTGAAGGTTAAACAAATAATCTGGTTCCCAAACAACAATTGGGTGAGAAAGTAGGTGAACTCGCAGGAAAATGTCAGCCCCCCTCCTGAGATAAAATGGTCGACCCCTTATTAAAAGGATGGGAGGTAATTCATGTTATATTCCGTCCATATTTTCCCGAACGGGTTCTTTCCCTTCCTAGTGACACTATACCAAATATATTTGTAAGACCCTTATTCTAACTTGGTTAAAATTGAATTGGATTTTATAGTCGCACCAACAGCTAAGGTCATATGGCGACTTTCCAGCTTCCACTGGTGGAGGAAGACCCCAGGTGCCCCTCCGGGTAATTTTCGTGCAACTTGGTTAAAAAAAGACTAGTGTAATTTTGCCATTTCTCATTAAATTTGCCAATAGAATTTGTTCTGAAAGCTATTACTTTTTCTGTGTTATATTGGTAGAGAACTGAGTTTTTATACATGGTTAAACATGGTCATTTCTTATAGATCTATTCTGCAAAAGTAAATACATTTCTTGGCTACTAGAATAAGATGATTTAAAGTAATGTCTAGTGTAATATCTACGAATATAATTTTACTTACGTCTAATGTTAAATTATTAAGATGTCTGCTCCATCCTTTAAACCAGCTGCAAACACTATTCCAAAAAGATTGCACATTTCTACAGCGCCAGAATAAATGAATTAATGATTATGTGCTGCATTACAGAAAGAACATCTGTCATTGTTAGTAATATTCATTTTAACAAGAAGTTTATTTGTTGCTAAGATACGGTGTAATAATCTTGTAACCAAATAAGTGCAGAGTCTTTTGTCATGTTAAAAGGGAGTACAAATATATTTCTCCATTCTTCTTTGTTTTTTCCTAAATTTTCTTGATTCCATTTTAATATTGCTTTTGGTTCAGTTGTTTTTCTATTCAGACTTTTGTAAATATGTTTGCACCCTGGTCATCTTTCTTAATTAGATGTAGGATTAAGTTTTGAATAGGGCCAAATATTTTATATTTATCTTTTTTATTCTAATAGGCTAATTGTTGATTTTATAGTAAAATAGTAAAAGGGGCGAGGCAATAGCTTTTTTAAGACAAACACCGATATTGAACCCATTTTAATGGAACGTCAATTTGACGTCATGACGTTGACGTCACGACCGGTACAGTTTAAGGGGAGACTCCTTAGTTTCGAATGAATGTCCAATGGGGAATTTCTTATAAAACAGAAATCTAGGAGATTAAAAGCCATGTACAGGCTAGACAATAAAAAAGAAATCCACAAATGTGGTGTTTTTGACTTAGTATGACATAATAGTTAATTTTGGTGTAAATAAACTTTTTGTACTGTGACCGATATAGAGGCTGTAAACAGAAACTAGTAACTGGTGGCTATGTTGTAAATGGTAGCTTTATTTGATCATTTCCTGCATTTCTCCATTCGACATAAGATTACGAAAAAAAAAGCCGGATAAGGTATGTAGAAATAGCATTTTTATGACAATTTGGAGTGTTTGTCATTCAAATATGGATGGATGTGTTATATCTCAAATAAGGGACAGGTATATGCTGCCGTGTGTCTATAAATGTCATGTTTTCCTTTTTATGAGTGCTGAGTGGGTGGGGTAAATGAATTGTATTTGTAGGCAGAGAAACTGACTTTGTTGCTTTCTAGCATGTATTTGCTATATTTTGAGAGGAAATTATATGGTCTTTCAGGAACAGGGCATGTTTGTTAGTTTTGAAAAATAGAATTCAAGTTATTTAACGTAATTAGTGTACATGTCTGAAAATAGTCTGAATTTCAAAGAAAACTGTAGATTCCGACCTTAAAAACATTATTAATTTACTTACATGTATTATGTTTGTTACTAACGCCTTAAAGAACTATTTGCAACTGATTTAAACTTTGAATCGGAATTGTAGTCCATATTCATAACTTTTACATGACATCATCAAAATAAATTGACCAATCAGTGATCAATAAAATAAAACACCTCCACATTCTGGTAGGGGGTAAACTCGGTGTTTATCGTTGGTGCTCAACTGACTTTAGCCCTTTATAAAACTAGTTTATGGTGATAATTATATTAAAAGCTTTATGTTTTGTGTACATCTATGTATCTTCTTTTGGTGTTGTCTGATTTTAAAACACCAATATGGATACATTTAATTTAAATCGTGGTCTAATGTTTTCATTTTTCATATAGAGTTTGAGGATGAAGTCCGAGTAAACCCCTTTATTTTCACCTACTGAATATCTCAACCTACCGGAAGTTGACCAGATGTGAAAGTTATGAATTGTTTTAGTGACCTTCTATGAAATCTACTGACCCACCATAGAATAATAGAGGGTCAATGGTGACCGCTCTATAATAGAGGGTCACCATGTGACCTCTCTAATCCAATGCAATTCCTAGGATTTTGTGCGAGGCGCAATAAATATTTATATAACGGGGTTGACGTGTTTTGGGTCGCTCATGAATCTTATGAATTGTTCATGGAAAAGCCTTAGTCACGTGCGCCAAAATAATTTCACTTTCTTCACTATATCTCATAAATCAGTATAGTATGTTCAGGCTGGTTCTGACTTTCGTGTTGGTATAGGATACGGCGTGATATTCCATGGTATAGGATACGGCGTGATATTCCAGAGAGGTAGATCACTGATATTACTGCTACAAGCAGACATCGTCATGATCTGACGCGCCTTTTAATGTTTCACTCATCGAAACGGAGAGCGGTGGGTGGGGCTACGGGCATATCAAGGGTTATAACTCTGGCGTTGCTTGTCCGAACTAGTTGAATTTCGAACTTTTTTCATAGCTTTTATTTATATAACAACCTGACCTAAAATAGTGTTAAAAACCGAAGGCCGTATCGTCTTAACTAGGCAAAACTTAACAGACGACGGACGTAAACTACTAGAATAGTTGTACATAACCTAGAATATAACTATCACTTTTCCAGTAATTAGCAGGTTTACGAACAGTTCTCTTAACCCTTTCGCCGCCAAATTTAAATGTCGTCTGCTAAAATTTAAATTCAAACCTTCCAGTGATATTTTGTATATAAAGTGTTATGGAAAACATTCTTACCGACTGGGTACAGTGTAAACCCTGATCAGTATGCACGTTATGGACAGGTTGATCTGGAAGATAAAATATGTGAAAAGTCATACTGTACCCGTTCAGCTATAGCAATGACTTGTATCCGTTAAAATGGCGATTTGCTGCTGCTCGTTGACGTTTATCTTCTTGATTTTGTATATTTTCCCCGATTCAGGGGTACCAATATCCGGTGTAGGATTAAACACGGTTCAGCCAGATAAAATATCAAAATGGTAAAAAGGGCTGGGGCTCGTATAAGGTCGTGCATGAATACATATCGTAGTGGCCTTATGGAAACAGATTAAAATAAGCATATTGCATAAGATAAGATTAAATCTCGAGAACTGTCGGCTTTACGCCTTCTTTAGGAGTACAAAGACATACTACATTTACAGGAAAATCATCTAAACAACGATTGCAATGAAAACAAATCTAGAAAAAAATGTACAAATGATCATAAATATATGATTAAAATGTTGTAATATTGGAAAAGAATGCCCGCAAAATGGGACCAATTTAGATTTGCAATAAATACATTATAAATAATAGCGTAAATATATGTAATATTTATAGCATCATTTTTTCTAGTATAAGCGATTTATACTACTTCTCGAGGGCAGCAGGCTCGAGAGTGCAGTATAAATCGCATACGAGAAAAATATGCTTTAAAAGTTTTGTACCATAGCCATTTATCCAACTACTCATGTGCAAGAAGGTTTAGGGCTCGAAAATATATGCTATAAATATTACTTATAGCATTATTTTTCGAGTATATGCGATTTATACTGCTTCTCGAGGGCCGAAGATACGAGAAAAATACGAGGACGCAAGTTTTTATTGTTTCAACCAATGCACAGAAATGAATGACGTCATCAAAAAAATATTCATCATCCCGCCCACTAGGTTTAAACGGATAGCCGAGAGCATCTATCGCAGCCAGCCGCCCTTGCATATTATTGCGCAAATCCAAACGTCAAAGAGTGCTGTGTATAATTAAATTGAATTGGATTTTGTAGTCGCACCAACAGTTCATATGGTGACTTTTCCCGATTCCATTAGTGGAGGAAATCCCACCTGCCCCTCCGGGAAATTTTCGTGAACGGGCGGGCACCTGGGAAGAACCACCGACGTTCCGCAAGCCGGCTGGATGACTTCCTCACATAAATATTCTGCATGTATTTAATTGATAACAATAAACTAAATGAGACATAAAACACCAACATAAATTACGTTAAACGTATAAAACAAACGACCCGAAGAGGGTACTTCCTAACTATTGCGACGCAGCAAAACAACACAACATACACTTACTTCACTCAAGAGTGTAGGACAGGTAGTGCTTGGAGGTTACATTGCACCATTGATTTTCCTTCTTTGTTTTATATAGGACGAATGTTTATCAAGAGATAAAAAATGCGCATTTTTCTCCGTAGAAAATTTTCAAACACATATCAATCAAACGATCGAGCGTCCGCCAATATAAAAATGCAATAAAAACAGGGGGTCATGTATCATGTAAGAACAAGCCAATCTGTTGAATGATGTCACGTTCTATTTTGACACGTCACAGATAGATTTACCCATTTCTACTTTCGCTTTACTGTCTATGTCAGTTATAATTAAATATATCAAACAAACACTAATCAATGTTCACAATACATCATTTGGCTGGATTATAGGTAATAATAACAAAAAGCAATCAAAAGTATGCATTTTGTATCACTAGTTAGGCAGGGAAACGTTTTTTATTAGGCACTATTTGACTATACACCACGGAAGCACAAACGCAATGGTGCAGTGCAACCTTAAAAACTGAGCTTAAACGTTAACAATATCGAACGCATTAACGGCAGCCATTGTGCCGACTATTAACATACGTTGCCGAAGCAAGGACAAATAGATCTTTGATGATCTTTAAGTCAATCAGTAACGTAGTTATCCATTTACCCACATACTGTGCAAAAACGTTTTTGATCAAATAAGTTACAAAACATCAAATTGACTATAATCAATCACCAAAGGTCATTGCGTATTACGCTTGCGGTATTCTCGTCTTTCCTCGGAAGTATACATGGTTCGTTCGCTCCCAAGTCGTTTCGTCAAATATATATTCACTTTATAATAATCGGTTTTTATTGGAATAAACCATTTTTATTTTAAGCCGGACCAAACGGATTCTGAATTTTATGATTTGGTGCAATTAATTCATAGTTGTTCATGAATTCATGAAAACATTAAGCTTTTAAACAAAAAAATGGTTTCGAACAGGGAGGTACCAAAATTATTCATTCGGAAGTGCGAAATATATTTTTTCTCGAATGTGGTTAAGGACGTCAAAGTGAGCAATCAAATAGTGATTATGCAGCAGTATTAATATGTCCTATGCAAAAACAAAACACAAACGTTAAGAAGTGATATGTTTATTTTTACGTTTGAAGGTAAACAGCCGCTAACAATCTCCAAAACAACACAACATGCATTACATATACATGCATTCACATAGCCCCTCATTAAATATCACACTTCGTACACACCAAGCAGACAGTTATTAATTCTTCGTTAAACAGGTCTGTTGTGTTGATTTGGTCAAAAAGAAACTGAAAGGCATCGCATTTTATCATTATTGTACAATGTAACTTGATGAAAACTTACTGTCAGGTGTCAGGATTGCAACAGTTTTCCAGTTCTTACTAGTATATAAAGTGCATTAACAGACTATATATTATTTTAATTATTATATGTATAAGTTCTAGTTCATTTATCATAATTTCAAGGAAATAAGAGCGATAGTGATAGCGACCGAAGAACTTACTACCTTAGAATTCTATTAAGTGAACTATAACCGACTCTGGCAATAATGCTACACACAAGCGAAGAAACTCTCTCGATGATCATTGAATATAAGATTTGGATGAACTATAAATAAAACAAGTGTTGTCGCCTGCCATACTGCGTCTCTAACAATGGTGAACTACCCTTTTTTTGGTTGCCATATGCAGGCTGAACCTTTCATCATGTCCAAAAGCATTATACGAAGGTTTATTTTGAACGAACATTGGCGGCATTATCCTCAGTGGAATATGAATAGCAATGAATGGTACTCAACAATATAACATGATATCAACTGATGCGATGATAGGAGATGGGTACATATGGGAATGATAGGAGATGGGTAAACATGGGAATGGTTACAATGGTTAGTAATAGAACAGTGTGCCTTCCTACAGTAATGCTATTGGTTAGCAATAACAAAGTGTGCTTTCCTGGGGTAATCCTAGTAAAACCAACACTATAACCATACAGGTAACTGTGGTATACTTCCTTACAGCAATGATATAGGCAGTGACAGTTTGTGAAGAATACCCGTACACACATCAAAAACTAGAAGAAACATATACTTAGTTCGTCTGCAGGCTGTCTGTCCTTGGTTATTCGCAAATACAGTTTTCATAATATATGAATTAGGTCATTCTTAAAGAGTACGGTGTTTGCTATGCTCCTAGCTGCACAATCAAAATACACTACAAAGATTTAACTACACAGGTTTATTTGTATTGACCCTTAAGGGGTTATGTTTTATTTACATGACTTTTTCCCGTTTTTATCATGATTACAAATGACAAATAAAGAAATGTAGATTTGTCAAAACATTTAACAGTTACCATATCCACGTCAAACAATTTGGGTAGGAGCACAGCAAAACAATTTTAAGGGTGGCCTAAACTTGTTAAAATGTTTATCAAAAGAGGTTATGACCCTATCGTTTTGCAACTTACTGCATGCTTGGTGGTGGACCCTTTTACAGTTCGCTACTATGCTTTCCTCTTTAATTGTATGATGACCGGACAGGCTGTGGACCCTATGATGACGCCTACCTAAAGCCCATTGGGACGGTGGCGTTTGATGTTTGTCTATGATTTTTATTGTCGTGCCCTTAATGGTTTATTCTCTTGTTGCTCTGGCTTCTGCCAAGTCATTAAGTACCTTCGTTGTGGCTTTTTAGGCTATTGTTTTTTTTGTATTATATTTACACGAGCATATTTGTGTTTTACTTATATTGCCTATTGATGCTGCCTTGTTGGTTAGAGATTAGATCATGGCGGGGATTTCTTTATTTACACTTCCCTGTTTTAATGGGATGACAGTAGGGTAAGTGTGAGGTTTGGTGCACCCTAGAACCGGTTTAAACCCCCAGTGGCCTACTTTGTCACTGACCGTTCCAAGGCGGTAGCCCTATTGTCAACCCTTTTGTGTTTGTGATGTCGTTTGCTTTTATTATTACTTTTGCCTTCTTGTTTGTCTGTTTGCGTGTTTATTTCTGTGTTTTGTGGTTGACTGTCCTCCTTGAATGCTGCTTTCCCTGTCCGATCATTTTATATTTCTTTAAGAAGAATTATACACACTTAAGGACCTATTTCTGATTTCCCAACACTACCTGACCATTGACAAAGCATGGAAAGCTTGCTTATGTACTGCTAACATGCTACATGACTAACTAGCTGAGGTATGTGAATGTTAAGCCCCAGTAAAACATTTTCTTTGAAAAGCTTTGTTACATTGAAAGCATCTAGGGTATAGTAGTATATAGCACTTTCTACTTTACTTTTATGAAGTGAAAAACCCAACAAGTTAGCAAGTTAGCTGCAGTTAGTACAAAACTTGGTTGATAATTTATTGTTTTTTTTTTAGAACAAAAATAAAACCAAAACATAACAAATGAAAAACCTGCTTTTATGTTTTAATATGTTGGATTTATACACAAGCTGTATTGGTAGAGCCTTATCATCTGATACAAAACTGAATAACTCCATTTCCTCATGTAATTGTATGTCTAACAGTGACCTATACACATTTTCTTCCCCAAAAGTACAATAGGATTGAAATAGGTCCTTAAGTAAATCGTGATTCTTTGATACCACACACACTTCTCAAAACTGCTAACTACACCGCTCACGTTTTGGGTTATATATATCGATGGGTTGAATGTTTTTCAATAAAATAAAAAGGAAATACCAATTCAATCATTTTTACATCATTTCATTTTATTTTTTTCATGGGCAATGCTAGAACTAAACCACAATAAGCAATTACAAACGACCCATGTAAACACTAAAGTCACACTTTTCCCATATCTACATGTAGATATGGGAAAAGTGTGACTTTAGTGTTTACATGGGTCGTTTGTAATTGCTTATTGTGGTTTAGTATGTAGATATGGGAAAAGTGTGACTTTAGTGTTTACATGGGTCGTTTGTAATTGCTTATTGTGGTTTAGTCATTGCCCATGAAAAAAATAAAATGAAATGATGTAAAAATGATTGAATTGGTATTTCCTTTTTATTTTATTGAAAAACATTCAACCCATCGATATATATAACCCAAAACGTAGCGGTGTAGTTAGCAGTTTTGAGAAGTGTATATGCGATACCACATATGCGATCTCTAATGTAACATTATATTGGTGTATCTCTAATAAACAACAGTTGAGAACAGACAGTCACGTTGACCAGAAATACTTAAAGCACTTTCATTAAACCTCAATAATATCATTGTTTATGAATGTTTGTCACGAGGTAACCATGGTTACGCAGCAATTGCTGTTTGGAATGCTCTTGATTTTTTTCCTTCCAGAAGGCAGCTAATTGGAACCAATGGATGGTCAGTCTTCATCAGGTAATTCTGAAATAGATTAAACAAGAATTTAACAGAATTAAAATATTGTTAACCGCGTCATAAACTTAGTATCTTATAAGTAGGTAATTTAGAGCCGACAGGTCAAGGATACATAAGAATACACGAAATGCTACGGGACAGAGTGTCATGCCCATGAACACAACACAGAGTTGTGCGGGAGAACACTTCTTGAAACTATACTCTATTTAATATGTGTCACCATATCACTAGCTAGACCATCAATTATCTTCGGCATGACAACGTGTGATCCATTTATATCCCTAACGTTATTATAAGTTTAACAGTCTTAAAAAACATATCGATTTCTCTGTCCAGATTGTGTGTTTGTTCAAGCTGGTTAATGGTCGGTCGGTATATATAGAACACGTTAAGACTGTGTTCCAAGAATCCAATGTTACATTTCTAGTGTACCATTGTAACATGGCTAGTGTACCATTGTAACATGGCTAGTCCATTTTATAAATAAAGTCTTGTTTTGGTCGGTTTGACTCCAGTATTAGAGGGGCGTGGATAGTACTGAGATTGACAATACTACCCATTACCGGAGTGTGCTGTTTTGGCCCCAGTTGGCAGAGGTCAAACAGTAAATACACTGTCGTTCCCTACTAGAGAAAAAAATTGCTCTAATGAGAGCTGGGAACTGAATACCATGGTTTTGAGTGAATGGGTATTTGGAACATAATATTCATTTCTAGTAATTATCTCCATCTTCATGATTGTACCCTTCACAATTCAAACAATATATGATCGCAACTGTAAAAATGTTGTAAAATATCATCCAATCATTCATTCTGCATTATTATTCTAAATGTTACTTGTATCCTGCCAGAACCATCCCTCCTCTTACTAATGTATATGCTTGCAAACCTCCATAACAACTTGTTTAGAGATGTGTGCTGTAAAAAATATCGCCCGACTACATATCAGTAGTGTTATTACTTACTGACCCTTTGGGATCATCAAGTCCACTCTGTGTGGTTTTAATGTGGAATACGTTTAAGCCGATGCTAGGGAGCGTGAGAGTTGTTGCATCTTAAATTACCGCTCAAGAACAGACGCAATAAAACATAGTCTGCTACTTTTCTCTCTTGTTCGTGTTCTTTGCTTTCAAGGGATCCCCTTTTCAGTTTTTATTGAACTGACTTACATGTGCGTACGTCATGGCGTTCTTCCGTTCCGACTGGGACGTCTTGGTACCAATCCAGACAAACACCGACTCCTTAGTGTCCAGAATAAACACGTCCTGTTGTCATAGAAATTATATAAAAGTGTAAGAAAGATGTTTTTTATATTTACCACAGTCACATATCTATGGTGGTACCGAACCAAAAGTGTTCATACATCAGCTTTTTATTTAATTGATAAATATTTTTCATGCATAGTTCGCAATTTAAAATTACTTCACAATTAAACAGATTAGACATAACCATTTTTTGTATCGTTGCCTGCTACATCTGTATTGGTAAATGCTGTTGGTTTTGTAGAAAGATATAATGCTGTTGTAGGCTAACTTAGAACTACAGATACTGTTTCTGTTTTGTTTGGAAAGTTCTAAAGGAAAGTTCTAAAGAACGTTTTCGAATGTACTGTATAGTTTTTACTGTAAATACGAGAGAACTATTATTTGTGGTTTCAATCTTGTCTTGTCGTAATCACCCTTAAATATTTATTTTTTGTTGCTCTGGTTTCTTTCAAGTCATTAAGTACGTTCTATGTATCTATATTTTCCGTCTCTCTATTCATATATACATGATCATTTATGCCTAGATCATTTGAGGAGCAATATGGTGACGTTTTTTTCTTAATTTGTACTACTTTATTAGGATAAACCTAGGTTTGGTGCACTGGTATAACACCCCAACAGCATTTTTACATTCTCGCTTGCCAGTTTCCCAAGCAGTACCCGTTGTCGATCCGGGGACAGTTTTAACTCTGAGAGGTGAGAATGCGTTTTTGCCACTTATCTTCCAATGTGGTACCCCTATCCCCTACCAGTTTATGTTTGTAATATCTACACTCATTTCTAAACGTTTATTTCTGCATTTATTTGTTTTGTTTAAATATTTGTCAAGTTGACTTTTGTAAAAATCTAAAAAATAAATAATACAATTGAATATTAACAGTAAAATACCTTGCTGTCGAAGTCCGCCATCTTTACAGAACCTTCTTTCTCCATGTTCATCTTCATAGAACCGCTGGCATCCGACAATCTTAAAGAGGTAAAATGGAATATGCAAGAGTCCCATATTGGTATACAAAATGGGGCAGTATAGGTAGAAAGTGCATATGGGTAGGACCCTTACGTATTACGCCAGGTAAGTATAGGATAGAGACTATGAAGAGAAATCTTCACCATTAAGAAATGCGGTCGGTCGCTATGCTCTCTCCCTGTCGTTTCTTATTGGTTAAGATTTCTCTTCATAGTATCTATCCGACGTGTTTACCATAAGTATGTCGATATGCTCTATATAGGTTACAATTTTAACCATGAAGAGCAATGGTAGCAACATCTTCATGAATAATTGGTGCCAGTATTTGAAAATCTTTCAATTAATGGGTTGAAAAAGTTGGTAAACACTAATATGTGGTACTATCAATAGTCAACTAGGCAGTTTGCGAATCCGGTTACTTTTAATTCTTAAATACATAGCCAGGTTAGTACATTAGCTTTAATGCTGTGGCTTAGGTCTTCTTGCCACCGACCGTTATCAGACGCCACCCATGTTGTGAACACTGTTATGTTTGTGGTGTCGAGTACGTTACTTCTAGTTAATTATCTATCCATGGAATTGGTGTTTGTTTTGAATGCGTGCTTTTGGTTGACTGCGTTCTGTGAAAGCTACATGTTCGTGTACGATTTTTGTACCTAGAACAGGTGATTACAGTAGGAACGCCACGGACCTATAACGTATCAGTTCTGTTCGCATTTTAACTCCGCGAACATGGACTATTTCTTTGTATTTTACGAACTATTTTACGAATTTTCAATTAAAACAGACGCCATTTTATTACACCCGAAATTGGGCGCGCTACTTCGGCGAGCACTACGGGTACCTATGGAGTCTAACAACACGCGTACTGTGTTTCATACCGTATATTATGTAGAAACTAATACCTTACTGGACGAAATAACGTCCCATTATGTGTCAACACGATGCGGTGTTGGTGACTGACAGGTCACCGTGACATAACTTGACACGTGAAATTGACATGTTGATCAAATTGGATTTGGGATTACTGTCTGCTGCTAGAGGTCCATGATCAAGGTATTTGTTTTATCATTAAAATGTGTTTGTTTATAAACAGTACACACCACTTTTAGATCGTACATATTTAGACATAAGCCAAATATAGTGCCTAAAAAAGTGGCGTATACTGTATAATAGAAAGTTTATATTTTTCGTGTACTCCGATCTTTCCAGTAACTGGATGTACTGTAAACTGTAGAACGTTTCGTGGAATAAAACAATTACTAGTAGAAATGCTATCAATGTCCCCGGCACCCCCGCCCACCCAAGTACGGTTGATATGGGGAGGATGGGGGTGGGTAGATGGAGCTTGAATACCGAAACGAAAACAAGGAAGGGGTAAGGAAACTAGAAACCCCCTCCACCCCCACCCCTCAGATTCATGAATGTAAATTGTTAGCGTTGTTTCTTTATCGTTATGTTATACCCATTGTATCGCACATTCGTGAATACATACTCGATACAACTACCATCGAAATAATGTAAACAGCCATTGACATGTCAGATTAATATTTATGTACAGTAACATAGATCTACATACACATATGTGTACATATATATCCATGACAGTTAGTAGAGTTTTGAGTTTTCCTTTATAAATATGTTACATTATGTATAACAAAGGATAAACTCTGTCTGTTTGATCATTGACATTGGATTGATGTTGTTTTTCAGAGAGGCCTCAAAATGTGAATCGTGCCCTTGAGCAATTCTAAGTGAATTGATACTGACGACTTCAGAATGTCAAGCCGGGTTAAATGCCATTGGATCATTTTGAGGTGGGAGACCTTTTAAAAAATGTTTACACTTGTGTAGTTCTTTAAATGGAGCTTGTGTTTTGCCTGCATGGTGCTGTTCAAAGTTACAGTAAAAAATGTTTTCGGTGATAATGCAGCGTGATTGTCATATGAGCTCGTGTAAACTACATGTACTGGATACATGCGAAAACAAGTTGTGTTAAAGGGACACTAGGCAATCTTTTTTTTTTTTAAACTTCTGGAGTTTCGGTCAATTTTTCTGCATAATTTGCATTAGGGATCATTAATAGTATTTATTAGAATAGTTCAGAACTGTTGATAACAGTGCACCTATAATATAGTTAAGTATTTGATAGAATAACGAAGACAAAATGAAACACTTTTATTTAATTTTTAATGCAAGCAGGTTTAAATTTAAAATGTTACCAGGTTAACAAATGGAGATGCTAATGTAAATGCTTGATAAATACTTCAAGAGTGCCGTGTGTCCCTTTAACATGAACTAATTACAATATTATTATGGTCTATGTGATGGGTCCCCAATTTATTAAAGGGACACAGAGCAAATTTTCAATCTTGTGTCTGTTTTACACATTTTCACATCAGAACAGACCACACATCTACAAAAGTGTCTTCTCAACTGCCCTATTTAATCGTGTTTTATAACTAAAACTAGCGGCATCACCAGGTTTTGATATAGAAAATAAATAGTTGTATGTTAATGTTTTCTCCCCATGTAAAATGACCTTACTAAGTCATTAAAGTAAAATATTCTATCAACAAAACGTGTAAAATTTAACAATTTTAGATTTTTGGCAAGAGTTGTATTTTATTCCCCTTCTAGTAAAAATGGCTTATAGAGCATTGCACCCTCTGTCAGATTTAACTTTCCTTATAATAGATTCTTGCTGTAGTACTGTTGGGTGAAAAATACATTAAAATTGTTCTGTAATCATGTCAGGTCAATCATATACTCGTATGATACACAATATAATATGTATTGACCCTTTATTTGATGTGCCATTTACTCAGTTTTGGTCAAGGGACGTTTATAGCATATCAGCTTTGAATCCAGTGAACACGGATTCAAGTCTTACTGGCGCTACTGGTTTACTTCGATGTATCCTGCTAGCCCATTGTGTCAAACTGTCCCATTCCCCTTAACATGCCCTAGCTCCCCCTAGCAACACCTGATTCAAATTGAATTCTGTACGCGACTTATTTTTACTTTTTATTTTCTTTCAGGCTGCACGTCATGTGGAAGAAGACTCCCATGTACACCACTGGCCAGAGTCAATGCTGAAGTTTATGTTCGCTTAATTATTTGCTTAATAAAGTATATATATGAACTAAAATGTTGTCTTTATAAACATGATAAATTTGTCTTCCACCACAAAGTGGTAGGTGAGACAGATTATATTTGGCTTTTCCGTTCGTCCGTCACAAATCTTGTCTGCGCTATTTGTTGGATTTTTACGAAACTTTATAAGAAGCATCAGTATGTGCATATCAAATATTGAAGGTCAAGGGCGCCGTGACCCAGTAATGATCATGAAAACCCTTGTCTGCACTGTACACTTCCCCAGAAGGAAATCTCATAAAAATTCATGGTTTGAGTGCATTTGGTGAGAGAATGATGCCTTTTGATTTTGATGTCATTAGGTCAAAGATCATTGTCACCGTAACATGTTGTCACCGTAACATGATAATGTAAAATGTTGTAAACTGTAAGTCAAATATCATGAACTTAATGGATGGATTGCTTCTGGCGAGAGGGTGATCCTTCTGATTGTGAGTGGGTCAACGGTCAAGGTCACAGACCGGATAATGTCCGTAATGAAACTCTTTTTTACTTTCTCTAAAGCTAATTTCATAAAACGTCATACTTTGACTGCCTTTGGTGAATAATCCCTGTTTATTTTGAAGTCAGTAGTTGAAAGGTCCGTTACCATGACCGGAAAATGAAAAGTCTTGTCCACGCAGTGTTTCCTTTTACCTAAAGCAAATTTCATAAACCTTCATTGGTGGACAGTGGAAAGAGGATGATCCGTTTGATTTTTAGGTCAAAAGTCAAGTTCCTGCTGACATCCATTATCAAACATTTATAAACAAGGATAAGCATATGGTACAACACACATGTTATAATATAACTATATATGCCCTATAAAGATAACAGACCCGCACTTTTCGGATACACGCGTACAGTGTTTCACAACACCACAAACCATTGACACAATTTCATGTCCACATATTTATGTTATGCAATCTTCGAGTTTACACAAAATCATGTTTGTTACTGACAGTAGCATGTCTGTTACTCGTCAGTCATTTACTCGAGTCGCCCCCTCAGTTTCAAACGAACAGTTAAAAGAATATACTTCTTTCTGCCTGTTAAACTTATATTAGTTAATCGCTTTTTCTGATTTCGAAAATTAACTCTGACATTAACCCAAAGCATGTATAGATCAAAAATTTAGTGTAAAATACATAGACACATACATTTTAAATATATGTGTTTACATAACAAAATTATTTAATTGTTTCTGTAGCCGGTGGTCTTTTTCAATGAATATGAATGTTGCCGTCTTGGGTCGGAAGGCCCTGTTACTTAATTAGTACTTGTCTCCGTTTATTGAAATTCAACATATATACAGAGGAGAGATGTATCTATATGATTTTGTTTTTATTCTCGCTTCTAAAATGACGAAATAAATCGATTTAAATAAAAGGCGCATTCTCAGCAATACACAACGTACTGTGTGCGTTGGTGGGGAAGCCGACGGGGTAATGGAGGGATACAGTCATACTACCGTAATGTTGCTCTCATAAATACTGTGAACATACTACATCAATAATATAACAACTACTGAACAATGCTGAAATCGATTTATCTTTATAAATGAATTCATAATTCCACAATTTTATTCCGTGCGAACATCGATTTGGAACGTGGAATCGGCGTATTTAAGCGATTACGGTGTACTTCGTTAATTTTCGGGTGTGGGGGCGGGGGTGGGTTGGGGGGTGAAAGAACTTGCCTCCGTTTTTTTTTATATTTTACATATCTACAGAGGAAAAATGTATTTACGCGTACATGCTTTTTTCTGTTCTAAAATGATGAAATAAATCGAATTTGATTAAAACTGCGCATTCGCAGCTATATACAACTTAATCAATACGGTATAGAGGGTGGTGGGGGTGGCATGAAGGGCGGGGTTGCAGGGATACTACCGTAATGGTGTCCTTGAAAAAAACTGTGAACATTCTACTCTAATAATTCATTAAATACAGAACAATGTTGAAATCAATATATCTCTTAAAAAGGATTTCACAATTTCATGGTTTTATATCCCGCGTGTACATTAACTTCGAAAGGCGATTGTTCATATTTTAGCGAACACGGTGTACTTTGTTAATTTTGGGAAAAAAAAAGTACTTTTTTCTGATTGACTTTAAATTTTGGTTTTTAATAGTAGACATGTCAATGAACACTTTCAAGAAAAAAAATTCATTCTCGTTGTTAAAACTTTTTTTTTTTGCATTTTTTTCGGATTCAGAAAATTAGCACTGCAACATATATTTCCACTATCCTCATTTCCTTTCCCGACGTACCGTTACAATTTGGGTTGTTAAAACCTATTCTGAGCACTCCGGCATAAACCAAAAGGATGTATAGATCAGAAATTTAATCTGGAATGCATGGATACATACATTCAGAAAATTAGCACTGCAACATATATTTCCACTATCCTCATTTCCTTTCCCGACGTACCGTTACAATTTGGGTTGTTAAAACCTATTCTGAGCACTCCGGCATAAACCAAAAGGATGTATAGATCAGAAATTTAATCTGGAATGCATGGATACATACATTTGAAATATATATATTGAAATAATGGAATTATTTCATTTCTTGTGTACCCGGTCGCGTCTGTAAATGTATATGCATTATGCCGTCTTTGCGTCCGTGGGTCATGTTAGTTAATTTTGGGAAAAAAAAAGTACTTGTCTCTGATTTCATTAAAAATTTGCATATGGACAGAGGAAAGATTTATCTACGCGTACATGCATTTGTTTTTATTCTCGCTTCTAAAATGACAAAATAAATCGATTTTGATTTAAAAGCGCATTTTTCGCAATTTAAACCTTAAAACAACCTAAATTCATCCCTTTGAAAAATACCTTTAACTATTAAAAGGAATTACACGAAGTGTACGCCAATTATGTTCAACCAATGTAGTTTGTGAATATTATTACTTTAACAACGATCTGTGATTGTGTTTTGTTATAATCACAGTTTATAAATAAGAGGTGTATAAATCTGACCAGTGAAAATTTTCCCAATAATGTCATTTTGTTATCGATTTTATCACGTGACCTTGTTTGATAAATATCCCTACGCCATAGGGCTGGCGTTCCTACTGTTACCCATTATAGCTATAACCAATAAATAGGCTGATAGGAATACACTCAATTATAATAACATTAAGCCACTACACGATTAATAAGTAATATTTATAGCATAAGTTTTCGAGTATATGCGATTTACACTGCTTCACCACTACAAGATTAATAAGTAATATTTATAGCATAATTTTTCGAGAATATGCGATTTACACTGCTTCACCACTACAAGATTAATAAGTAATATTTATAGCATAATTTTTCGAGAATATGCGATTTACACTGCTTCACCACTACAAGATTAATAAGTAATATTTATAGCATAATTTTTCGAGAATATGCGATTTATACTGCTTCTCGAGGGCCATAGGCCCGGGAGTGCAGTATAAAAATCGCATACGAGAAAAATATGCTATAAATGTTTTGTACCATAGCCATTTATCCAAGTACGCGCGTGCATGAAGTTTTAGGGCGTGGCAGGTTTCAGTAAAAATAACAGCACGATCCAATCAAGAAATAGCATTATTACGCGGCATGAGCATGACCCATGTTTTGATTACTGCAGCCAAACACCTTTGTATATTATTGTCAAATGCAATGTCAAGGAATGCTGTTTTGGTAATGGTTTAGTCGTTTTGATTGACAGGTTGTGTGTAAACATTACAACTGCGTGCGCGCAGTATTGAGTAGACCATGGTATAACTGCCGAATCTGTCATATATGTATGCTGAAATTTACCGAAAATTATAGCACGGATTAGGCTCAGACCTTCAGGTTTATGAAAATTATATCATAAGTAAGAACAAAGGAAAACCATTAGAGCTATGGTACAAAAAGATAGATTTACGTGGGAGATTTCAAAATGGTATACAAGCCGAACACGAAATGCAGCCTTCACGGAACACAGTCAACCAAAGGCACGCACTATTACATTGTTAAAAAGAAGCAATGAAAATGACATCACAAACACAAATGAGTTGACAATAGGGATACCACACTGGAGTGGCGAAAATGCCGCTGGGTGACTGCAGCAGTCAGTTTACAGAAACTAACCCTCCAAGTCACGGCAAAATTACACTACAAAACCACTTATCAAAACTCTTGCCAGGTGTTCAGGTCATATAATAATGTATATGTGCCGATTAAAAGTATAGTTTTTTTCAAAATTTATTTAAACAACCGTGACTGAATATGCGTAAAATGAATTATGAGTTGGTAATTCTTAATTCGACGCTCTAGATTTAGGGTCTGGCCTGTCTAGTTAAAGCCGTTTATAATGTGTCTGTAGAGAGTGGATTTTTAAAATAGTTAAATTATATGTATAGCTCGTCATCAGTAGGTTAGAAATGGTGTACGTATGTTGTAACATGTGGCTGTTGTTGGCGGGATAGCAACTTTAATTAGATGCGCAATCGCATACTACCTTTAAAATGTTATAAACTGTCCAAGGTTTAAGGCAAGTGGATATGTTAGGATAATGTAGGATTGACAGTGGATATGACAATGTGGTACTATACCTACCGGAAGAGTTGTTTGGTTTTATTGGCAACCTGTTGCTCCTCCGTTTCGTCAATCTCACCTTTATCTTCGTTCAAAGAGTCGTAGAAAGCGTTCTGAAATATAAATCGTGATTTCAAAAATAATATAAAAAATGCAACACTTGGCAATCTTTGTTTTATCCTTATTTTTCAAAGACATCCATAATGTACATATAAATATAATCATCAATACAGTCATGCCATGCCATCATCTAAAGGTAATTTCGGAAAAATAGCTCTCTATAATTATGTAAATAGTCGTGTAAGTTGATACGCCTTATATATACATCACATATGTTAACTGAAATATAAAGAACATGCTATTCAGCTACATATGAAACGAAAGCCTTTCTTCTAGGGCTTGCATTAACGATGTAAAGGTCAGTGGACTTAGGGGATTTACACTAATACAGTGTAGACTTCTAAATTTAATTTGAACCAAGTAATTCTAATACATGTAATTCTAATACACTTAAGTGGAGTGCGTGGTCCAGTGGTAGAGCGCCGAACTCCTGATCGAGAGGTCGTGGGTTCGATCCTCCGTCGCGACCACGTTATTTATCCTTGAGCAAGATAATTAATCCACATTGCTTAGTACTGGTTCTACCAGGAAGCCATCGAGAGTGATTAATCTAAGTTGCAATAACTTGTTTCGCAATCGATGTAAAATAAATATGTTTAAACATAATACATGTAGCAGTAAAACAAACAACAACACCGTTATTCATAAAGTAAGACCTACTTTTGTAACGTTCAATAAATGACTTTAAGAAAGAAACATTTCAATTTAAAAGAATTGACAAATAATATACCTTCTGCATGCCAGACCTTAATTCCCTGATTAAATCATATGTTAACCAAATACAATTATTGCCACAGCTACGTTATTGAATTCACCTGACTATCAAAATAATACGTTATAGCTTGCCAAAGATATATAGCGTTTTCCAATGTAACAATGTTTGCGAACATTTGACAAATAGTATATAATTGACAAAGAATACTTTTATTTTGTCTTTTGTGTTATACAAACAAAACTGTAAAACGTATTCTGAATAATTACTGAATAGGGAATCCAGCGAATGTAGTGAACACAAACAAGAGAATACATTTTTTTCAGACTCAGTTTTATCGAGTGTTTTCATGAGATCTTGTGTGCGGGGCAGATTTTTTTAATGTGACATTGTCATGTAAATGCGTACCTGATTGTAAATAAAATAAATTGTCCTAAAAAAGTGTTCATGTTAATATAACAACGTAAAGATGTATGATAAATAGGGTTCACGGAAATGGATAAACTCAATAAAACTTGTTTTAAGCATTTCTTTAAATCTACGCATTCGTTTGGAATAAATCAACTGGTTGTTGATTAGGCGTTAGTTTTACAATATATGAAGCTCCAGGCACCAGCATCAACGATAAGAACAGAGTTCATCAACTACCCAAATGTGGAGATGTGTCACTTTATTGATCATTGATTGGACAAAGTATTGTGATGATGTCGCGCGAATTCTTTCGTTCCAACCCTACTGGTCTTACACCTCAATTAATTTTCCCATAGGGTTACTGTATAGCCTTTTTCAACATCTGAGCTTCAAAGCAGGGCAGCAGACATTGTTGTTGGTTTAATATCTTCAGTATAGCCAAGACCAGTAATTTAAAACAATAAAATACATAAGTTAGCCAGGTTGGTTTTTTTTCTCGCTCATGTTTTGTGAACCCTATGGAAAATACAAAATTCATACACTATCTAGCTGAATATGCGGTGCTTCGGTCAAACAATTCTGAAATTTGAATGAAACCTCATATCAACATGGGATTTTCTGTATCATCTGTATCATCTGTCTTTTACACTGCAGATGTATGTTAAAGCAAAAAAAACCTATTTTTCAAATTAAAAATTGCCTATAATTGGGAAAAAATAGAATTATTTTCTGTTTTCCTTTTGTCTCTAGGTCCGTGAGTTTTCAAGGGAGATAATAGAGGTGTGAGACCTACTGTACGCTCCCTAGTCAGCGGACATATTTACCACTTCGTTCCAACTTCGTTCCAATTACATAGTAATTTAAAACCGATGCAAAGGAGATTAACACTACTGCATCAAAATTCATGTTGAAGTAAACATTTTGAAATGACTGAGCCGCGTCATGCAAAAAGGGTCCTTAGCGTAAATTCTGACGTTATGGAAATAAATGACGTCAAAGTTGAGTAACGTGAAAAACACGCGTCAATTAAAACAAAATCGCGAAAAAAGTTTTTAATTGTTTGTTGAGGATTCACGGCAGATCATTATTGTTATCGGGAAGTGGGATCTCCGATATAGCCTTATCCTGTAGATGCGTTACGTCATCAATCACCAAGGCAGTTGGTACACAAACAGACCACAGGCACCCGGCACAGAGCTAGGATAGTAAAAGATGGATTTGAGTGGTTAAAATATTAATTGAGTTCTGGACCCCGAAAAAATGGTTATATATATGTATATATATTTTATACTGAAAGGTATTGAACTCCAAAAATGGCCAAAACCACCAACAGTTCTATACTAATTGTTATTTCTCGTTACGTAAGATAGCCTGGGCAGCATAACCTGCTCATGTCACAAGTAGAATTATACATATAACCAATAAAACATAAACTGTCATTCAATCTCTCGTACTTTTTTCGTACCAGAGAATCAAATATGCCAACTTGAGCGAATTTGAGTTCAATGAAGGCCAATCTATATACTAACAACCCCCTACACGAATCCTGTTTCTGCAGGATGTCGAATCTTAAGTTAAGTATCACTAATATGATGATTATACATTGGTCAACGTTTGAATGGTCAATTGAATGACACTACTTAATGAGGAAACAAAAGCATCCTACGTCTTTTGATAACTAAAGTTCAAATATCATCCATGTCCTGGTATACAGGATGGTGTCACTTAACCACTTATGAACCCCCCGTTTCATCTGCTGAACAAATCATACATGTATAATTTAATGTCTAGATTTTACCAGTTATAGAAATATAATATCAGCGTTAGTAAAAATACCCATAAACGAGAAATGATGATGTATAAGTTAAGTCCCCCATGCATGACTCTGTTACAAGGGTCTAGAGGCGGTACCAACACATATAATTACAAAATAATTGGAGGTTAGAAAAAGAAATGGCAGTATAAGTATGCATATGTTATCTACATATTGCACACACACACATGTAGGCCTAACGAGTCCACACAGTAGCGCATGAGTGTGTTTCAGCGGTCTAAATCTCGGTAGGCCCATATATTGATGTATAATATACATCAACATAGGGACTACCGAGATAATAATACATTAATAGATTTGAAAAATCAACACAGCTTTTAACTACCATCTCATGGATAGTTTTAATGCTGCGATAAAGCCTTGTGCATCTTTTCAAATGTGTTAGTAGGGCAAAACAGAGTTAAAGAAAAAGTGATGTAGCCTATCGCAAAGCAACTTAAGTAGGACATACTACTTAAGTAATATTTTAAGATTTTTACATATTTTCAAATAACCTGTTTAACCTCTCACCGACACTACGGAGCACCTATTTTAAGATAAAGTTTTAGCTGTGGGGTTGATTAATCCATAGCACAATTAAAGAAAATGTATTCGAACGATAGAAAAAGGTGTTTAAAAATTTGATAAATGTTGACTCAAGTTAAAATATTACTCATGAAGTTTTATGAATAAGGAACCAGTACTATATAATATAATTATAGTCAAATGCTTCCTTTATGACGTAACAAATCAAACAGTTTACAATAAAGACTGGTGATATGCCGAATTCGTGACGAGCAATTAAACACATTTAGTCTTATGTAGCTGAGGGCCGTAGTCAGCGGTGTAAACATATGGGTCGTATTGATTTTTTTAAACCTAAGATGGTGCATTCTTGGTTAATTTTGGGATACATAAAAAAGGTCGTGACCATTCCCAGGCTTTACCAGCAATGACAAGATGATCTATAACAGCAATTCTTGAAACTTAAAAATTATGCGAAAAGTTATAGCCTTTCATTAAATCAATTTCAATGTTTCAATAAATAAAAAAAAAGCTTGAGGCAATAGAGACTTGAACTCGGGCTGCAAGTTTGGTAGGCAGGCACACTTACCACTACACCACGGGGGCCCGTCGGTTTTGTCTGCCATGTGTATGTAAATATACCAACCAGACGTGGTTTAAAACGTTGGATAGCGCGTGCGTATAACGTTTGAAAACATCAGTTGCGGATCCAGAGTGGGTTGTTGTTCGCATGTGTTTATTTACAAACTACAAAAATAGATATTTTGGTGTCATGATGCTTATGAATTTACTGCATAAAAAAAAAGTTCAGGAGTGTTTCCATTTTTTAGTTCATTTACAATTGTAAATATAGACTATAGATAGGCGTAAAAACGGGTCCTGGTAGTAGGCATAAATATAAAATTGTGTATCCAAAGCTATACTATAAGTTAGAATTTGAATGAGTTTAGGTACTGCATGAAAATAGAGACTGAGTAGATCTATCTATACCATATACACCCCCGGTATCCGTATAATATCAACGCGGGTCGAATAAAGCCATACGCGGGTACGGGAAAGTCGCGCCATATTAAAGGCACGCTCAATATTTGTCATTTATTTAAATATTATATGAGTTATATAGTTAGTTTATGAATTGTTAGATTCCCTGGATATTGTCTTCACATATATCTGATGTTTTTCATTTTAGTAGTATTTTAAGAAATTTTATCCGTTTTGAACTGGGCGGATCGACGAGATGTCAATTGTTGACACGGATTTTTTCGTTCCGCCCAGTTCAAAGCGGATAAAATTGCTTAAAACACTGCTAAAATGAAAAACGTAAGATATGGATGTAAAGAAAAATATTCAGGGAATCTAACAAAGCTAAAACTAACTATTTAACTTATATAATATTTAAATAATGACAAATATTGAGCGTGCCTGTAATATGGCGCGTTTTTCCCGTACCCGCCTATGGCCTTATTCGACCCGCGTTGATTTTAACAAAGATTTCAAATGTTATTAAAGTTTATTTGATGTTTTCTATAAAAGGTGAAATAAAGTTATTTAGGATTTAAATGACTGTCATCTTCTCCGCATATATTATGCGATTTAAAACCGTTTAAATGTATTAATAATAACAATAACATACATGATTGAAAATATTTCTTGAATTGTTACTTTCAAAAGCTTTATAATTATATAGCGTGTTGATGTTGAAACACTAGTTCCTTTGCATAAGTACACATAACTATTGCATGTACCTGCTATTCATATATGTTTGTATCCTCATGGGTCTTATGACCTTTTGAAATTTTACTGAATAAAATATATTATACGGATACCGGGGGTGATGTATACTTTATTAGACGCATTTTAGCAACGCGACGTTTATCGGTATTAAGCGACGTCATTTTCATAAGACACCGATGACAGTGTGTTTCTTTCAATAACGCGTGGTTCCAGTTTTATTTGGAATATTTAGTTCAAATTTTCACCAGTTACTTATAACATGATTTCCAACACAAATGTGCAAAAATCTAAATTTACAAAAAAATAACGCCAAGGACCCTTATTACATGCATTTGACTGGAAATTAATGAATTTCCAGTCAAATGCATGTAATACAACACACTGTAGGTGTTGGACACTTCCTTTTTGTCATACTCACGTCTAGATCCTTAGGGTCCTCATCTAGGGTTTCGGTCCGACACTTGCCGCCACGTTCGCTCTGGAGATCCTTCAGATACAATAGCCCCTGTAATTGATACAACAGATAAAAAAGAGTATGAAAGGAGCAAACTGGAAATCGCCGAACAGATAAATACAACAACAAAAAAGAGCACTGCCTGCGGTGCCTGACGCTCGTCTGTTCGTGGACCTTAACCAACATTCTAAGTTAAAAAAAGAGGCATAACTGTTGCAAAATGCACTAAAGAGTTATGAAAGTTGATGTGCTGGGTGATGTTATGATGTAGAGCAACTATGCAAAGTTTCAAAGCTGCAGCTGTAATAGTTATTAAAAAAAAGTGGACATTAGCGCAAAACGTAATCAAAATTCCAAGTTAAAAAATGAGCTTAACTTTTGCAAAATGCACAACAGAGTTATGAAACTTTATTTGCTGTGTGATGTTATGATGTAGAACAACTATGCAAAGTTTCAAAGCTGTAATTGTAATAGTAACTGAAAAAAGTGGACCTTAACGCAAACCTTAACCAATATTCTAAGTTCAAAAAGGGGCATAACTTTTGCAAAATGCACAACAGAGTTATGAAACGTTATTTGCTGTGTGATGTTATGATGCAGAACAAATATGCAAAGTTTCAAAGCTGTAGCTGTAAGAGTTACTGCAAAAAGTGGACCTTAACTCAAAATGAATAACAGAGTTACGAAACGTAATTTGCTGTGTGATGTTATGATGTAGAACAAATACGCAAAGTTTCAAAGCTGTAGCTCTAAGAGTTACTAAAAAAAGTGGACCTTAACGCAAAACATAACCAAAATTCTAAGTTCAAAAATGTGGGGTGCATAACTTTCAAGGCTGGCGTGGTGGAACCACTATTTGAAAGTAAGAAAACAAAAGTATCTGAGGATGTACCACCGATATATGTATACAAACATCGGGCACAGCGATCTCCAAAGGTCGGATTCACAACAGTTACAACTACAATACCAACATTCGTAACATGTATGTTTGTCAGTTTGTCTTTTTGACAAAACTAGATAATCAACAAATGCATGTTCTCAACTGGAAACGTAAGGATACCGATAAATATGATGCTACTTTTTGATCATTTGCATTTTAAACAAACGCGGACTTTCTTTTTTATTAAGAACCTAGCCATATACATAACCTGCCATAACCTGACATATAATAACCTGACATAACCTGACATAATAACCTGACTTAACCTGACATAATAACCTGACATAACCTGACATAAATTATGTTTACATTTCTAAAAATGTTCTGTTTTCTAAATGATTCTAGTATACACATGCTGAATAACCATAGTTTATATGAAAGTTATAATATGATCGCGCTTGCAATCAGTACTGTTATTCATTCGATATTTGGAGATCGCTGAGCCCGATACTTATATTCAATTATCGGTGGTACTTTTTCATTTCTTTTTGTTTTCTTACTTAATTTTCGATTCAGTGGTTCCACTACTCCGGCCGATTAAAGGCTCTGGGTATTGTTTAACCACTTATAAGATATGTTGTCTGCTTTTTAATTTAATCTTTTGACTGTTACTTTTGATATGCAGGCTTCATAACCGCTGCTCCCAACTAAATTCCATTATGTTTATTTCGCTCTTCGGGGCATTTAATTTTATTAGATACTGGGACCATACGCCGTACGACATGGGGAAGAAAGATACTCCATGTCCACCGCCATATGCATGCCATCTTCGGGATGGTTAACATTTTGTACTATTGATTTTATTAATATTGAGTTCTGCTCAACCCGGGGCTAGAGGGCGTGAGCGGTAGCTAGCATATTTCACTACCGCTCATGAACAGTCTCAATCAAACCGAGACTGCAATATTTCGTATGTGTTCGTATGTGTCTTTTTCGACCGTTTCCAAAGGTTTCCACAGTTAATGGTAAAGTGAATCGGAGTGCACTTTCTGTTTTTCAAGAAGTGATTTTTTGTTTGCTTCTTTGAACAAATAATTATGATACATAGAGGATCTTAAACTCGTTCCCATATAAGATTTATGTAACGAGTTATGAATTATTTTAATTTTAACGAGCCTTTTGTCGAGTTAATATTAAAAATAATTCATAACGAGTTTCATAAATCTTATATGGAATGGGAACGAGTTTAAGATCCTTTTTATCACATAACATTACAATCAAATTAGTAAAAAATCATTCAGGTGGACATAGAACCGCCACGACGTCAGACACACTTTAGCGCCAAATCGTCATAAAATATGTGACATCGTAACGTCGCGTCTCACACATAACGCTGCGTATAAAAGAGTTCGTGTTTTACCTCTTTACAAAATACTCGTAACAAACCAACAACAATGATTTGTATAACGTGCATTATTTTTATAAGCTGTCACAAATAATAAGTTGACGATTCAGATCTGGGTGAATTTGTAATAATAAAATAGTTTCAGTTAATAAACTTGCGTAGTGTTACAGGTTTAACTCAACCAATCAAAATCGTTCCAGGTTGTATTACACGTGCGTCATACGATAGCATATTAAATGGGTGTTCGACACTGCTAACAAGGGACGTTATGTGATAACAGTAAATTGTTACTTTCATCTTTTCCTCCTTGTTGCTGCCTGATCCATTCCACTGGTACAAAATGAGACCGAGGTCCAAGATGTAAACATCCGTGTTGTCAAGGAGACTGCGGTTTCTCTGTATCTCCGTCACCTTGACACCCCGTCTGTCACCATGGAAATGAAATAGGCGTGGTTGGTATTCTGTCGGCTTTACGTGACGGAATCCACTGTCTGCACCGCCTTTGAGAAGCCTGTTGAATTAAAAAATTTCAATAATTTAGAGATAAGCTGTGAGTATCAAACAGATCTAGATAAATAATGTGCAATTGTTATTCAAGCACCATTCCAAGCCGTGCAAACGGTCGTTCGGCGGTGGGTGGGGTTCGTAATTTTTACTAGAATCATCATCGGTGTCTGATATTTTATCTGAGTTATGTGATGTTCGTCAGTTTCAATTTGTGTCTGACAAATGTTAGCCTGGAACATGATCCCCATTAAACTGGACATTCTTCATAATTCTATCATAATCGCTAACCTCAGGTGAGGGAATTTTTGATTACATCCGCCATTTTGAGTTAGTATACTCGCGAAGTATACCCAATTAGAACCGTGATTATAAAATGGCTGCGAGTCGATTCCCTTTAATTTGGTTATTTTTTATCTTTAAATAAAGAACCAATATGTACCGACACAATGGATGTTTATTATTTTTATCGATTTAGTTTCATATTTGCATTTATTTTTTATGATTTACGGTAACCCACAAAATACTCACGTTATACTCTTAAAGTAACTCCTGAACAATTCCGACTCGTGTCCCTGTACTTCTCTGTGTTGAATGGGCTTATCATCCAGGAATGTGTCAAGTTCTACAGTCTTGTATGCCGCAGTGCCGTACTCATCCTGCAATATGTAGTCACGTGTTATTTAAGGATAATGATGAGTGAGGTTTTGACATCATTTTAATAACAATTCCAAAGCTAAGTAAATGAGGGTGTTGTCACGTTCAGTGACACGCGGACTCCTCAATGGTGAATACATTTATAGGTGCTAGGATCTGACACAGTTACTCCCCCTCCCCACCCACCCCCACACCCCCCACTCTTCAAGAATACAATTTCCCTATATAGTATCATATCATGGGATTTTCCTTGGAGCCGGAATATTTTTTTTCTTTCTTGAAAGCCGGGATTTTTTTTCGCCTAATACACTGGCCAGATTATTTTTTTCGTGAACTTGAAAGCCAGAATAATTTTTTTTTTAAGTTTTACTATTCGTAGAATAAGAAGAGCTGTTGTAGATCTACTCAACGTCTGCGTCGTCAGGTTGGTTTTCAGTTGTTAGCCAAGTCCTGTTATTTCAGCAACCACTGGTCAGTGAAACTTGAAATATGTCATCAGTACCATCAAGGACACTGGTAGACACAGGTTCCATAACTCTGTTTGGCATTTAAGCAAAAGCATGTTTTTTTTATTACTTTGAATTTCTGGTTAAAGTTCTTTTTTGACAACGTCCATTTATTTTAACAACTTAAAGTCGTACATCAACAAAACTTCAGTAAAGCTTGGAATATCAAGGGCACTAGTAGACACATGCTCCATATTATTTAAGCAAAGTTATGTTTTTTTGTTCGACTTCAAAATGCTGGTTAAGGTTTTTAGGCAAGTCCTTTATTTCAATAGGTGATTGTTAATTATTAATACAACTTCAGTAAAGCGTGAATGCTAGCAGACACATGTTTCATAACTCTGTATTGCATTTTAGCAAAATTATGGCTCTTTTTCTGGATAAATATTTTCTGTATTGTATTTTAGAAAATGTGTAACCTATAATTTTCGACTTAGAATTGCTTTTATTTTATTTGTTGGCAAGTCCATTTATTTCAATACTCACTAGCCATATATCTCAGCCAAAGGAGCTTGACGAGTGTCATCACTTACAGACACAATCATGTTTCATAACTTTTTATTTCATTTTAGCCAGATGATATTTTCTTTTTCAACTTAGAGTTTCAGTTAAAGTTTTTTAAGCAGCTTCATATATTTCAATAAAACCACTGCAAACATCATTAGCCCCATAAACCCCACACCTTCCCCAGATAGACAAATATTTATTCTATTCTTCAGTTACCATATCTGCATCCATCCTGTTCTCTTCCATCCACTTCCAGACACTCTCCTCTCAACCCCCATCTCCAATGAAAATATTGTATTATTTCTGTGTTCTTTTCCCTATTCAGTAACACTTCACTTCCCCTCCCCACCCTCTTCAAGTTCATATTCTTTCTGGGGTATTGAAGGTCTTGCTTTGATATTTGGTATATATGTTCATTGACAACCCCCACCCTGCACCGCTACTCCCTACCTCAGTCGCCACCACCTATTAACCTCCACAATTAAGACTTGGTTGGTGAGACAGAAATGTCAGTGACCTTGTTTAAAATTGACCTTAAATAGTGGAGAATGCTGTCCTTTCGACAGCTCTTTTGTTTAATATGGATCTTTCCATATATTTGGTGGATAGAACTTCATGTGCTGGTGTTAATATTTAGTTATGCTTGTACTTGTCTGCTTTCTATGTGAGCCCCTTTTGCTTTTCTGAATTATGAATTGACTGGATGTTTTGTTTGGTAGGGGATCGTTTTGTAATGGGCAATGACTATCATGTTCCATACCATTCTTATTAATACTCGCATATAGCCCATGGCTTTGTCTGTAACCTGGCATTGCATGTGACTTAAGCTGCTTCTTAAGTCCATTTACTTGTTGATGATATTCACAAAATCCATTGCATAAGTACCAGGACCCTTGTATTGTAATACTATCATGACCACTGCATACTACATTGATTACTAACATGCCCAAAGTACATCACATCTATAACTATCATGGCTACTCTTTACCTCATTTTCTACTACCATGACCACTGTATATCACATTTAGTACTACCATGACTACTGAAAGAACCATCCGCCAAATTTTTTTTCTAGGTGCTGAGACTAGTGATTTTGAACAGAGATAAGTGACCATGTATTTCAAAGGAAAATTAAGGAGAAACAAATATCTTTTTCAAACATATTTTTCAGTATAATAAAATAAATAGCCTTAGAAGGTTGACAAATGTTCACTGTCACCCTCACAGGATTGCAATATTTACATACGACCATGACCAATGTATATCACATTTAGGCCATTATTTTTTATTATGTTTAAGAACCATCAAGACAGAGAATAGATGTAGGAGGAAGGGAAAAATTCCCTAAGGAAAAATAAAAAAAACTAATTTCGTTTTGTCATAGGAGGGTTCGTAAAACAAATTATCAAAAAATAATGGCCTTATAACAACCATGACTTATGTATACCACATTAATTATAACCATGAATATCATGTTCATTACTACCATGATCAATGTATACCAAATTACTACCATGATCACTTTATAACACTTTATACAACACATTTACTGCCACCATTGCCAGTGTATACTACATTTATAACTGCCATGACTAATGTATACCACATGTATTACTACCATGATCTATGCACATCACATTTATTACAACCATGAATACTATCACTGTCTTCTACAACTCATTTCAACTTGAGATTTCAATAAACTTCTGAGCAGAAGTTGTGGATGTAGCCAGATTGTGGTTAAACATATCCATGTTGAATCCAGTGGCTGATGAAGTAGGATCTACATTTATCTTATTGACTGAAGATGGAGCCAGATTTTTTTCCTCTAATTGGGCTCAGAGCCAGATTATTTTTTTCCAACAATTTGAGGGACTGTTTATTTTTTTTCCTTCAAGTCAGAGCCAGGATATTTTTTTTTAGCAATTCAAGGGCCAGAATATTTTTTCAAAAAAAATCCCAGGCTCCCCCCAGAAATCAATATGGTCGGTACCTTAGGAGCGGTTTTAAATATATGGTTCTCTCCGGGACTATCAATAAATGTTCATATGACGTTTAAGAGATAAATGTGTTAATTGATAATACAACAAAAAGGGTGGCCATTTATCTTTAAGTTAAATGACACGCACTACTTTTTTAACATTGAGGCGTGTTAGATAACTTGAATATTTCCAAAGCAGTATTGTAATTATTTGTATGTAGATTGTAGATTAAATTGTTTTTGCATATTACTCGTTTGATTATAATTATGGCATATTTAAATATATTAACGCAGACAATTTGTGAAATCTCCAAACTGGCATTACCGTTTATTATATACATAAAGACTATGCCAAGATTATAAAAGATTATAATATAAGAGACTTTAACCTGGAACCTCCGAGTGACCAGCCAAGCACATGCGCGTGACCTCTAGACTTAGGTCATTTAAAGCCAATCAGAAAAGCAGCTGGGACTCATACCTGTGAGGAATATTTTCCAATCCAGAAGTGAACATCATATTCAAGCTCCTCAGACCCCTCTTGCTTGTAAGTCTACAAAACAAATAACAACAAAATCAACGATGAGTTACTAGACTCAATCCATAGGCAATTATTGCGTTTTAAATTTCTTTTGAACTACTGATGTGTATTAGTTATTGAAATGGTATATACTTACACTGAGTATGATATAGGAATCTCCATCGAAGAACTTGCCATAGTCCTCCTTCGGCCAAGTTGTCACCTTAAAGTTCTGTAAGATAAAACAGAAACATATACTCAGCAAAAATACTACGTACCCACTGTTAAAACTATTTTCATAGGCTATTTTTTGAGAGAGTATTAAAGCTTAAACAGAGTTTAGAAAACTAACAATACTTGATGTTTGTAAGAACACATAATTCAGTACAAATATTCCATTAAACAGTTTCCAATTTTCCAAGTAATAATCTGTTATGGATGATATCAAAACTTCAAAGGGAGGTAATTTATAATTGTGATAATCAAAAACAGCAAAAGCTGGGTTGTGTGCTTGTGATGTTGAGTAATGTACAGAAATATTGTCCCGGAGAAATTGAGGTATTTTCCATAGAGTTGATATGTTTTAGGCCGAAAATGTTTTGGTATATTATTATGACTGTGACGTTTCTGTTTGATGTGTGAAGTGCTTTAAAAGTTCCCGGTACCAGCTCAGTTTGCCGTTTTATAGATGGATTTTTTTTTTTGTCATACTTTTCACACTAGGTGCGTAAATACCGGTCAAGTGGGGGTATTTGTCTACACATTTAAGGGCTATTGGTCAGCCGTCTTTGAAAAGAAAATCCAAAATGGATGGGGTATGGTTAATTGAAATTTTCATCCAAATGCATATTATAGGCATGAACAATGTCAAAGATATAATAGATGACAGTAATTCAACACTATTGATGTGAACATACTATCAGAAACAATATTTAATTGTCAGAAATAGTGCCCTTTATTTTCGAAAAGTTTAGTGCAATTTTACTATAAGATGTTTTGTTTTTTATGTTAAATAAATTTGTCCATAGAATTGTCCATTTATCTAAAAATGGCACACGAGACATCATTTCTAAATAAAGTAAGCCATGTTATCACATCATCCAAAATTCGAAGTACACCATTGTTAAAAATAAAGATTTTCTTTATACGCCATGTGCCTTCAACACACGCGCATGATACACATGAAAAGCATGCATGCAGGTGAATTGTAAATTGAAACATATTGTTTCTGATATTATGTTCACATCAATAGTGTTGCATTAATGTCATCTATTATATCATTGACAATGTTCATGCCTATAATATGCATTTGGATTAAAATTTCAATTAATCATACCCCATCCATTTTGGATTTTTTTTCAAAGATGGCTGACCAATAGTCCTTAAACTACAGACTCTGTATTTTACAGAAAAAGTGGGATAACTTCCTTGTTTACTACACTTTTCAAGTAACTATTGTTGGCGGTCTATCTAATTATTGCATACATATCATTAATTGTGTCATGTTTTTTAACTTGTCGTCCAGAAAATAAGAGAAAGAAAAGCAAGTAATTATTTTGCTTGGTTATAATATAATGAGATTTCAATTTTCTTGGTTATTCTACCCAATTTTTAAATATTATTGGTGCAATTTAATCAACAGTCAGTAATACATGAAAACGATTTGCTTTGAACTATTCTAATAACTAATATTAATTATTATTTGCACACGCAGGTTATGTAAAAAAGCTAACGGGACGGCGCAAGTTTTAAACGAATCAAGATTTTAAGTAATAAATAAATGCAGGTGTGCAGGTTTTTATTTTTTGATTGATGGACGACCTTCTCATTTTCGTTTCTTTTCTATGCAATAGTTATTCCCTTGTTATATTTTATAAATAGTTATGTTTCCTTGTATTACTTTTTTTTTTTTTTTAAATAAACATCTGCCTAGTAATATTTCTACGAAATATTTATCGTATGATAACAAAAAATAATGTACGTGATTTAAAACACAATAACTGCATGTCATGCTATCGTTTCTCTAGTATACAAACGTGTTTAGCTATCATATGGATTATACGAGGAGTGTTACGAAATTCCAGTCACACTCATTATTATTTTTAACACAGATGTAATACAATTCAGATGCTGGCCAAGACTATAAAGCGTGAAGCAATGCACAGTGGGGTTGCTGTAAAAACGATAAGCAAATATTAATTATAAGGGGTGATTTACCGGAACAGTATTTTGACTTTTGAGCAACGAAATATTTATTGTGCGATATGTGCACTATAACGATTTTTTTTTAAAATAGGAGAAAGTGAAACTGGTTAATGACAAAAATCAAAAGAAAGACAAACTCTTCGCTTGTTCCTGTGTAATATCCACTGGACATGAATGTGATGTGTATTCAAAACGTTCTCAATTTCGTGAGTTTTTAGAACGACAGGTTATTAGCTTCAGCATTTTGTCTTTATTTAATAGTAACCAATAAATGGTAGCCGAAACCTCGACTTCCGCATTTGGCAAGCGTGTAGAGAACCTTAACAAACAATGGTCTTATTTAGAACAAAAATCAAATGAAGGTTTATTCAAAACATACACGATCGCAATTTCGGAACACTCCTCGCTCGAATAAATTGTAACATCATCGTTTGCATGACATAACAACGGAGCAGTCTCAGTGCAGTAACTTAAATCGATTACGAAAATACCGATTATACAAACCACTCTCAATGGCGCGGATGAGAACGTTTTGTGGTCATAATGTGGAATGAAACAGGACAACCCGTTAAAACCCCACGTGTCCGAGCGGGCAATCACCGTACCCTCTCATTTACAATACCGAGACGATTGTTTTTGATTTGAATGGTGTTTTACATCATTTTAGCACATGTTAGGCTATAATTATATGACGCTGGACTTTGTTTTTGTGGTAGAGGCAGACCGCTCCATTTTTCCTAGGTAGAACCAGTAGTGTACATCTCCCGCCATCCGTAAGAATCGATACTTTCTCACTTGACAAGGCGAGCTCCCAGTGGGATTCGAACCCATAGCGGTTTAGATGCAGTTTTAGACGCAGCGTCTTTACACCGCTGAGACGAGGAGGAATCGAACCCGGGTTGTATTAGTGTCAGAGAAACGAGTACTGCTCAGTAGAGGTAATACAGCATACTAAAGCCCACAGAAAAAATGATCGGGAACCATCCTGGTTCAAGGACAATGCCACATTTAAAACGTTGTCTCACTGAATGTTTTACAGTGTAGCTAAAGTTCGATACACAATGCCTAATAAATAAAAATGGGATGTAACACGGGGACCCAGCCTCTAATAGACAAAACACTGCCACGTTAAAAACCTAGTCTAACTGAACATAAACAGTGTAACTAAGTTCAATGCTCAATGCCTACCTAACATATGACCCACCACTATATGTTTAGATTGGTGTCACAGGTCGAGAGGTGAACGCAAAACTACTGTAACTGTATATAAATAAATAACAAGATACGCTTGTTTCGCACTGACGCCACGAGACGTCCTTCTAGGATATTTAGCAGTAACAATGGTAACGACGCTGGGACTATAGGTGTTTGATTCTCTTATTGACTTTGTTAAACGCCTTATTAAAATATATTATATAACAAATAACGGTATTCTAGTCACCATCATACCACAATTCTCCAGATCTGAATTCCGACTTTCTGACCGGCGTTTTCCCAAGCTGGTTCCGTTTTGGCAGATTCCTCTGAAATCAACAAAAGTATAAGTGAACTGTTTAATACACAGTTGTGTTGTGTGGAGAATAATATGATTGGCCTATTAGAATCGCACATATATTCAAATAGACATAATTAGAAGATACTTCTGTGTATCAGTTATTTCCAATATCGTTAATACATTCTGGATATACGAAAGTGAAAGTCCGTAACATACACACTAACAACAAACACAGTATCACCTAACTTAACATACACAGTATCACTAAACGTAACATACACATTATCACTTAACGTAACATACACAGTATCACGTAAGGTAACATTCACAGTATCCACTAACGTAACATACACAGTATCACCTAAGGTAACATACACAATATCCCCTAATGTAACTTACACAGTATCCTCTATAACGGTATCACCTAACGTAACATACACAGTATCACCTAATGTAACATACACTGTATCCCCTATCGTAACATACACAGTATCCTCTAACGCAACATACACTGTATCCCCTATCGTAACACAGTATCCACTAACGGTACATACACAGTATCACCTAACGTAACATACACAGTATCACCTAAAGTAACATACACAGTATCACCTAACGTAACATACACAGTATCATCTATAGTAACATACACAGTATCACCTAACGCAACATACACAGTATCACCTATCGTAACATACACAGTATCACCTAACGTAACATACACAGTATCACCTAAAGTAACATACACAGTATCACCTAACGTAACATACACAGTATCACCTAAAGTAACATACACAGTATCACCTAAAGTAACATACACAGTATCACCTAACGTAACATACACAGTATCACCTAAAGTAACATACACAGTAGCACCTAACGTAACATACACAGTATCATCTATAACGATATCACCTAACGTAACATACACAGTATCACCTAACATAACGTACATAGTATCCCATAACGTAACATACACAGTATCCCCTATCGTAATAAACACTTTTTCACCTCAATAATATCTGAATACGACGTAATAAGGAAAACGGAACATTTGCTATGTGCAGGCGTTTTCATGGACACAAAAATAGGTCTGAAATAAAACCAACGTACTTTTCACACTTTTTTCTGTATCCGATCCGAACAATGCCAAGTTGGAATCCTTCCAGTCGTACTGTTTTTGTTTTCTTAAAGCTGAAAATGTAATTACACAAATTAAAACACTTCATACGAATAATGTGAACTTTAGGACATGTTTTTATATGTCTATACTTATTTATGTTAATAGGCTGTGAGCTAGTAGGAGAAACCCACCCAAGGGGGAATTTTGTAGGGTAGGATTTTCTGAAAGAACATACAGTAAGTTTCAAAATGAGACATGTGTGCCATCTGAGCGTTGGGGCTTTAGTGAGTTTTGGGGAAAACACTTCGTTTTTAGACGAAAATCACCGAAATCTGGAATTATTTTTTAGAAAAAGAATGGAATATATTAGAATCAATTTGAATTGATGGAATCTTTCTCGGAACGCATCTCTACGTGTCCCTCCATATAATTTATGGATCCGATACTTAAATATTGAGATTTTGGGTGAAAATGTTAAAAAATTGAATAAAATCGCTGATTTCTGTAATACATTGGGGGTATTTAACTAAAAATTAGAAATATATCTAATACAATAGAAAAAAGAAATATTGTAACCTTTCTGGGCAGGGTAAGGTCCAGTGATTAAACAGAAAAAAGTTCCAAACCGCATGATGTTTGGAAATGCCTTAATTTTGGGGCGAAAATGTGTATTTTGGTCAAAAATCGCCGGAATCTGGAATTATTTTTCAAAATTAGTTTGAACATAAACTTATCAAATTGAAGCAATAGAATGTTGCACAGCATACATATTCAAGTCTTTCCTGGCATGATATATAACATATGTGCTCAAATATTGGCATTTTAGGGCAAACTCACTGATTTCTGTAATCCATTGGGGTATTGGGTTAAAATATAGAAACAAATTTAATACAATTGAATAAGGACACATTGTAATATTTTAGGATAGACAAAGGTCCAATAATTAAGTAGAAAAAAGTCCCGAACCGTATGATGCTTGAAAATGCCTTAATGTTTTGGCAAAATATTTGTATTTTTGTCAAAAATCGACGGAATCTGGAATTATTTTTGAAAATAGTTTTAACGTAAACTTATCAAATTGAAGTAATATAATGTTGCACAGCATACATATTCAAGTTTATCCTTGCATTATATATAACATATCTGCTGACATATGTTGGAAAAAAGGACTAAAATCACTTATTTCTGCAATCCATTGGGGGTATTGGGTTAAAATCTAGAAAAATATATAATACCGGTACAATAGAAAAATAGACTGTAAGCTAGTAGGAGTAACCCTCACCCCAGGGGGAATTTTGTACATCCTATTTCTCTGAAAGCCCATTATGAGTAGAGCATTCTGGAACATGTACGTGTACCAATAAGCGACTTGGACTTACCACGTTACCAGCATTTCGAACATGATATACTCGCCGTCATAAGAAAGTATCCACTTCTAAATATTGATATACAAATACCATGAGAACCAATAATCACAATTTTTCGTATTATTATATTAGATACAACATTTACACACATGTTTTAATATGCACTGATTTAAGGCTTTGTCAACACGCACGGAGCGCACGTGCACAATGGGGCTTATTTGGATTACCTCTGGCTATATAGCACGTTGCAATGTTCTTAGTGTTTTAGTGTATATTGCAAGGATAATAAAGAAAAACGCCATAGTTTGTTTTCAATATTTCATAAAAATGGGACGTTTAAATGACGCTCAACGTAATCAAGCAGTGGGCATGATTGAAGGGGGTATGTCATATCGGGAGGTGGCACGTCGAATGAACTGCACACACAGAACAATTCAACAGCTAGTTGAACGGAACAATGTAACAGGTTCAGTGAGCGACAGACAACGTTCTGGACGTCCTAGAATCACGTCACCTCAACAGGATCGTCATGTATTGCCCTCACAACTGCGGAATCGTTTTCGCACGTCAGTGCAACTTGCTCGAGAGACTATAAGTATACATGGTCGACGTGTCAGCGAGTCAACCATACGTCGCCGCTTTCGAGAACGTGGCCTCCATATAGCCATAACGCTTATAGAGGTAACATGTTGACACCCGAACGCCGTAGACATCGTGTTGTTTGGTGTCGTCAACATTCACGATGGACAAAACGTCAATGGCAGAGTGTTCTGTTTACAGACGAATCTCGTTTCTGCTTGGATATGCCTGACGGACGTGCTAAAGTATGGAGACGTCGCGGTGAGCGTTACGCTGATTGCTGTGTTCGTCAGGCGCCGTATGGTTGACTCGCTAACACGTCGACCATGTATACTTATAGTCTCTCGAGCAAGTTGCACTGACGTGCGAAAGCGATTCCGCAGTTGTGAGAGCAATACATGACGATCCTGTTGAGGTTACGTGATTCTAGGACGTCCAGAACGTTGTCTGTCGCTCACTGAACCTGTTACATTGTTCCGTTCAACTAGCTGTTGAATTGTTCTGTGTGCAGTTCATTCGACGTGCCACCTCCCGATATGACATACCCCCTTCAATCATGCCCACTGCTTGATTACGTTGAGCGTCATTTAAACGTCCCATTTTTATGAAATATTGAAAACAAACTATGGCGTTTTTCTTTATTATCCTTGCAATATACACTAAAACACTAAGAACATTGCAACGTGCTATATAGCTAGAGGTAATCCAAATAAGCCCCATTGTGCACATGCGCTCCGTGCGAGTTGACAAAGCCTTAAAATCAGTGCATGTTAAAACATGTTTGTAAATGTTGTATCTAATATAATAATACGAAAAATTGTGATTATTGGTTCTCATGGTATTTGTATATCTGTATTTAGAAGTGGATACTTTCTTATGACGACGAGTATACCTAGAGCTATATACAGTATACGTTATAAATAGAGAAATAGCGTTGAGCGACCCTCTGCGTAAGGCCACTGGGCCGACCCACATATTTTGCGACACAACGGGACCGGTGGCCAACCGTCGGCAACGGTCCCCAGTACATGTGGCACTCGTTCGTTAGTCCATATTAGGGGAAAGGCTACCCGAGTTCGAGTCTCGAACATGGCACATAGAGCTATATACAGTTATATAGAAGGATAAAGCGTTGAACGACCGTCGGCCGACGGCCGCTGGGCCGACTTACAGATTGGGTGACACAACGGGACTAGTGGGCAGCCGTCGGCTAAGGTCCCGACAACGCGTGGCATTCAATCGCTAGGCTGTATCAGGGGGGAGGCTACCCGAGTTCGAACCTCGTACTCACCTAGAGCTTTATACAGTATATTCATATATGTATTGAGGGAAATAGCGTTGAGCGACCCTCGACAGATGGCCGCTGGACCGATCCACATATTTTGTGACACAACGGGACCGGTGGCCAGCCGTCGGCAAAGGTCCACGCATAGCGTGGTATTCGGTCCCTAGGCCTTATCAGGGTGAGGGCTACCCGAGTTCGAGTCTCGCAAATGGCACATAGAGCTATATACAGTTATATAGAGGGAAATAGCGTTGAACGCCCTTCGGCCGATAGCCGCTCGGCCGACCCACATATTTTGTGACAAAACGGGACCTGTGGCCAGCCGTCGGCAATGGTCCTCGCTACGCGTGGCACTCGGTCCCTAGGTCGTATCAGGGGGAAGGTTACCTGAGTTCGTGTCTCGAACATGCCACCTAGAGCTATATAGTAAATAGCTTTGTGCGACCTGCATCCGACGGCCGCTGGGCCAGCCCACAGGTTTTGTGACACAACGAGAACGGTGGTCAGCTGTCGGCAACGGTCCTCGCTACGCGTGGCACCCAGTCCCTAGGTCGTATCTGGGGGAAGGCTTCCCGAGTTCGGGTCTCTAACATGGCATCTAGAGCTATATACAGTATAGTTATACAGAGAGAAATATCCTTGAGCGACTCACAGCCGACGGCCGCCGGGCCGACCCACCGGTTTTGTGACTCAACGGGAACGGTGGCCAGCCTCGGCAAAGGTCCCCGCTACGCGTGGCACTCGGTCGCTAGACCGTATCAGGGGAGGGCTACCTGAGTTAGGGCCTCGAACATGGCACCTAGAGCTATATACAGTATAGTTATAGAGAAATAGCGTTGAGCGACCCTCGGCCGACGACTGCTGGGCCGACCTACAGATATTGTGACACAACTGGACCATATTGGAAACATATGATGGGTCAATGGCAATATCGCCAGGTTAGAGTAGGAATGTTCCATAGAAGAAAGACGGTTTTCTGGTATATTATTGCACATTGGACTGCAGAAATGTTATAATATTTTTTCCCCGTTCTTTCAATGCACTTTTAATTTTTTCCCAATACCTCAATGCATTACAGAAATCAGCGATTTTAGTCATTTTTTTCAACATTTTGCCCTAAAATATAAATACTTGAGCATATATGTTATATATGATACAATAAATGACTTGGATATGTACAGTGTGCAACATTTTATTGCTTCAATTGATAAGTTTTATGTTCAAACTATTTTCAAAAGATAATTCCAGATTCCGTCGATTTTTGACGGAAATACACATTTTTCACCTGAAAATTAAGGCAATATTTTAAGCATCATATGGTTCAGGAATTTTTTCTACTTAATTATTGGACCTTTGTCTATCCATATTATCCAACTGCTTTATTCTATTGTATTAAATATTGTTTTCTAAATTTTAACCCAATACCCCAATGGATTACAGAAATCAGTGATTTTTGTCATTTTCCCCAACATTTTGCCCTAAAATGCCAACATTTGAGCACATATGTTATAGATGATGCCAGGAAAAACTTGAATATGTATGCTGTGCAACATTCTATTGCTTCAATTTGATAAGTTTATGTTCAAACTAATTTTAAAAAATAATTCCAGATTCCGGTGATTTTTGACAAAAATACACATATTTCACCCCAAAATTAAGGCATTTCCAAACAACATGCGGTTTGGAACTTTTTTCTGTTTAATCACTGGACCTTACCCTGCCCAGAAAGGTTACACTATTTCTTTTTCCTATTGTATTAGATATATTTATAATTTTTAGTTAAATACCTCCCATGTATTACAGAAATCAGCGATTTTATTCAATATTTTAACATTTTTACCCAAAATCTCAATATTTAAGTATCGGATCCATAAATTATATGGAGGGACACGTAGAAATGCGTTACGAGAAAGATTCTATCAATTCAAATAGGTTCTAATATATTCCATTCTTTTTCTAAAAAATAATTCCAGATCTCGGCTATTTTCGTCTAAAAACGTAACGTTTTCCCCCAAAACTCACTAAAGCCCCAACGCTCAGATGGCACACATGTCTCATTTTGAAGCTAAATGTATGTTCGTTCAGAAAATCATACCCTACAAAACTACAAAATTCCCCCTGTGGGGTGGGGGTGGGGTGGGGGGGGGGGGGATTGGGGTCTACAGGCAGCTCAAGAACTATAAGGTGAATATATTCAATTATATAAGCAATTTTGCTTTCGCTCCAATCCTCAATATGTTTTGTCAACGTTTTTATGAAATGCTGCAATTAAAATAATATTTTAACCAATAATCTACCATACAGGTGGCGTTTTCGTTTTAAGTATTAAATTCCGGGATCGAGGTCATATCTTATATATGCTTTTGCTTTATTTGGTGGTATTGCCTATTGGAATCTTAGACTACAGATTAATGTTGCGCAAGGTCAGTGTTATTTGCGAAATACTCAAAAAGTGTTAAATGCGAAAGACATGCTATAAAGTGTTGTACGCGAAATACGCTTAAAATGGCAAAAGGAAAACATAAGCAAGATACGCCAAAAGTAGCTACATAATTATAATAATGTCAAACAGTTGTTGTGAAAGCGTCGATTTATTTTAGCCCGGCTGCAGACGACAAAACCCAAAATTATCGTCCACACATTTTTTTTTCTTCATGGTTTTAATATATTTAAGATATGGTGATTCTGAATCTGAATGATGCCACATTGGCATCCTTGAGGAAATTGAAATATCCAAGATGGCCGCCAAGATGGCTGCCGTGACATTAAAATGACAATATCTTGGCTTCTGCATCAGCTAGGACAATCATTTTGGTGTCTATGACAAGGTTTTGGGGGTCAAAGAATCCATTTCTGACACCATCTTACTTATAAATATAAATATCTAAAATGGCTGCCAAGATGGCTGCAGTGACATTGCAATGGGATATCTTGGCTTCTGCATTAGCGAGGACAATCATTTTGGTACTTTTATCATCTCATTAATGATATTTTTTAATGTAGATGATTTAGCAATGTAGATTGTGCCTCAACTAAATATATTACATATTTTAAGGGACACAGGCAATCTTGATTTTCTTAAATGTAACTTAAACAGGACTTGCAAAGTAAAATGTTTTCCTTAATTTTGGATGTATGCATAAACAGAAACGTACCCATTTTAATCCAATGCTATTCAATTGAATCCAATGCTATTGAATTGATGTTCTTCCTGGTTTAGTTGAAAGCTGTAATGTAATAAAAGATAAATCAAATTTAAAACCCCAGTCTCATTAAATCTCATTACACGCTACGATACTCTCCGCTACTAGCGGGGAGTAACAAAACGTAATAAGGATATGATTTTATGAGATTGCAACAACCACATACTTTTATGGAAGGGAAACCGGGTCAACATTCTTAATTTGTTAAGTTCATGTCACAAACTGTCTCGCTGTATGATTACACCATTCGCATTGTCTTTATTGCTGTACTTCAGCCATTATTATTTCTACTACACTAATTTCATTCGTATTGCTTTACTGTGACTATAAAGCAATTATTATAGTGCTTTACTGTGACTATAAAGCAATTATTATAGTGCTTTACTGTGACTATAAAGCAATTATTATAGTGCTTTACTGCGACTATAAAGCAGTAGGTTAGTGAAGCAGTATGTATATGAAACTCGCACGTAGATAGATAGAATATATAAACTGAGGCAATCTATGGTGTCTTAGTATCTTAATATTGTTACGCGCTTGGGTAGCTGGCTGTTTATATTTGTACTTTTATGTTTTGATAGCTGACCGTTTATTTTTGTTTACTTTGTATATATATATCTCAGAGAGATCAGTTAAAACTCATATTGACTCCAACATGTGTTTCAATAATTTACTCATTGATCGGGGAAACACATTAAACACAATGATCAGTTCAACTATATATTTTATTTACCTCTAAAGTTTTAATAGTAAAACAATGTTCTCTATATATATTTATATAACATCTGATATAAATAACTGATCAACAGGTCTGATTATAAAGTAATGATGCTTGAATATTCCAATGCTCTTTATGACAATAGGTCGAGGGACTTTAATTTCAAATATACAATCCCTTTATCTTAACTTTTCAGGTTTATTTAAATAGATCTACTTCAAATAAAATGTTTAACCTACAATGTGTTCTTTTTCTTTATATATGATTCTCTATATGTTAGATCTATATCAAGCGTCACAGTCGTCTCTCTCCCCGATTTAGTTAGTTTTTAGTTTTTATTTTTGCTCGCCCTATGGCACTAGGCCTTTTGGCGAGCTTCTCTCCCCGATTTTAAAGCGAGAGGAGCTTATATACCCACACAAGTACACAACAAAACAGTGTGCAGAACACATAAAATAACTGTGCGCACATAAAATACTTGCGTAACACAATTCAAATCTGTGTACACACGTAAACTTTGAGCGCACATAAAACAGGTGTGCACTATCAATATACTAGGCCTATACTTAAATCACTAAAAAGAATTAAAGATAATTATTACTCAGTGTAAATCAATAGATATTTGTAATAATTACATGGCTCTTTCATCAAATTTCCTTTTAATGCCTTCAGATGGCATAATTTGCTCACACCAATATGTTGACATCGTTTATGAATGACAGCTTCTAAAAGGTAACTATAGTAAACAGCCCATAATGCACTGCAAAAATACATCAAGATGGCTGACGTGAAACTGATGGACAATACACACCATGAAATATCCAATAAATATACTGCTGAAATAGACGTAACTTAGTCACGGTAAAGTTTACTACACTTATAAATATATACTATACTCAGTTATAAACATACCATCGATTAAAATCACAGATACAACATATCATATCCTGAATGGAGAATTATTGATACTGTTTACTTAACATTTCATGAGCTTGAATTTATCGGCATGTGCGTAAACAAATCCAAAGTGATATGTTAAAAGGTTCATCCTCTAATAACAATAAATAATGTTACATGGACATCTTAATACAAGGATATTACAATATCTTAGTAATCGATACTAAAGTAGATACTCGATTATATAGAATGATACTGAACTTTTGAGAATGATACTGAACTTTTGAGAATGATACTAAAACGATTTAAAATGATACTGACAATTTTGAGAATGATACTGAAGAGTTTAGTATGATACTAAAAGTATTAAGTATGATACTCAAATTATTTAGTATGATTACTGAAATGTTTAGTATGATACTAAATAAGTTAGTATGATACTGGACTTATTTAGAATGATACCGAAATTAATGAGTATGGTACTGTATCATACTAATGAAACCTTACCATGCGTTACGTACCGCGAGGGTCATTATTGTTGATGTTAGTATGATAATTAATTATTTTGTATGATACTGAAAAGTTTTGAATGATAGTCTGCAAAGACAGTATCATACTCAAATATACTTAACGCAGTTAAAAGTGCAAGTGTTTTTTTTGTGTTTATTTTAATTAAAATGTCTCCAAGATCTATTGCATAATTCCGATTTTATTTCTTTCAATACATGCATTTGATCGGTCACCGGATTTATAGGGAATGTGGATAATTTATAACACATTTAATTTCTGTATACATAACACTACAATCGATCTTGGAAATAAACACAAATAAAAACACTTATAGTAAGTCTGAGGTATACCCTATGTTACGACTTGTAACTCTAAGATATACCCTTTGTTACGACTTGTACCTAGGAGGTATACCCTTTGTTACGACTAGTAACTCTGAGGTATACCCTTTGTTACGACTTGTAACTGAGGTATACCCTTTGTTAAGACTAGTAACTCTGAGGTATACCCTTTGTTACGTAACTATGATGAATACCCTTTGTTACGACTTGTAGATCTAAGGTATACCTTAGTTACGACTTGTACCTCTGTGGTATACCCTTTGTTACGACTTGTAACTCTGAGGTATACCCTTTTGTTACGACTTGTAACTATGAGGTATACCCTTTGTTACGACTTGTAACTCTGAGGTATACCATTTTGTTACGACTAGTACTATGAGGTATGCCCTTTGTTACAACTTATAACTCTGAGTATACCCTTTGTTACAACTAGTAGGTATGATGTATAACCTTTGTTACGACTTGTAACTCTGAAGTATACCTTTTGTTACGACTTGTAACTCTGAGGTATACCCTTTGTTACGACTAGTAACTCTGAGGTATACCCTTTGTTACATAATTCTGAAGCATACCCTTTGTTTCAACTTGTAACTCTGAGTTATACCCTTTGTTACGACTTGTAACTCTGAGGTATATCCTTTGTTGCGTAACTCTGAGGTATACCTTTTGTTACGACTAGTAACTCTGAGGTATACCCTTTGATACGACCTGTAACTATGAGGTATACCCTTTGTTACGACTTGTTACTCTAAGGTATACCTTTGTTACGACTTGTACCTATGAGGTATACCCTTTCTTACGACTTGTAACTATGAGGTTTAAATTGTGTTACGACTTGTAACTATGAGGTATGCCCTTTGTTACGACTTGTAACTCTGAGGTATACCCTTTGTTACGACTAGTAATTAAGATGTATACCCTTGTAACTCTGAGGTATATCCTTTGTTACGACTTGTAACTCTGAGGTATACCCTTTGTTACGGCTTGTAACTATGAGGTATACCCTTTGTAACATAACTCTGAGGTATATCCTTTGTTACGACTTTTATCTCTGAGGTATACCCTTTGTTACGACTTGTAACTCTTAGGTATACCCTTTGTTACGACTTGTAACTATGAGGTATACCCATTTGTTACGATTTGTAACTCTAAGATATACCCTTTGTTACGACTTGTAACTATGAGGTATATCCTTTGTTACGACTTGTCACTCTGAGGTATACCCTTTTGTTACGACCTGTAACTATGAGGTAAACCCTTTGTTACGACTTGTAACTATGAGGTATGCCCTTTGTTACGACTTGTAATTCTGGGGTATACCCTTTGTTACGACTTATAACTCTGAGGTATACCCTGTACGACTTGTATCTCTGAAGTAATTCTGAGGTATACCCTTTGTTACGACTTGTAACTCTGAGGTATATCCTTTGTTACGACTTGTAACTCTAAGGTATACCTTTGTTACGATTTGTACCTATGAGGTATACCCTTTGTTACGACTTGTCACTCTGAGGTATAGCCTTTTGTTACGACCTGTAACTATGAGGTATGGCCTTTGTTACGACTTGTAACTATGAGGTATGCCCTTTGTTACGACTAGTAACTAGGATGTATACCCTTTGTTACGACTTGTAACTCTGAGGTATACCCTTACCCTTTGTTACGACTTGTAACTCTGAGGTATACCTTTGTTACGACTTGTAACTATGAGGTATATCCATTTGTTAAGACTTGTAATTCTGAGGTGTACCTTTGTTACGACTTGTAACTCTGAGGTATACCTTTTGTTACGACTTGTAACTCTGAGGTATACCCTTTGTTACGACTTGTAATTCTGAGGTGTACCTTTGTTACGACTTGTAACTCTGAAGTATACCCTTTGTTACGACTTGTAACTCTGAGGTATACCCTTTGTTACGACTTGTAACTCTCAAGTATACCCTTTGTTACGACTAGTAGTTCTGAGGTATACCCTTTGTTACGACTTGTAACTATGAGGTATATCCATTTGTTACGACTTGTAACTCTCAGGTATACCCTTTGTTACGACTAGTAATTCTGAGGTATACCCTTTGTAACTCTGATGTTTACTCTTTGTTACGGCTTGTAACTTTGTTACGACTTGTAACTCTGAGATATACCATGTACGACTTGTAACTCTCAGGTATACCCTTTTTTACGACTAGTAATTCTGAGGTATATCCTTTGTTATGACTTTTAACTCTGTGGTATACCCTTTGTTACGACTAGTAACTGTGAGGTATACCCTTTGTTACGACTAGTAATTCTGAGGTATACTCTTTGTTACGACTAGTAACTCTGATGTATACCCTTCGTTATGACTTGTATCTCTGAGGTATACCTTTTGTTACGAATTGTAACTCTGAGGTATACCCTTTGTTACGACTTGGAACTCTGAGGTATACCCTTTGTTACGAATTGGAACTCTGATGTATACCCTTTGTTACGTAACTCTGAGGTATACCCTTTGTTACGACTTGTAACTCTGCGGTATACCCTTTGTTACGACTTTTAACTCTGAGATATACCCTTTGTTACGACTTGTAACTCTGAGGTATACCCTTTTGTTACGACTTGTAACTATGAGGTATATCCATTTGTTACGACTTGTAACTCTGAGGTATATCCTTTGTTACGACTTGTAACTCTAAGATATACCCTTTGTTACGACTAGTAACTCTGAGGTATACCCTTTGTTACGACTAGTAACTCTGAGGTATACCCTTTGTTACGACTTGTAATTCTGAGGTATACCCTTTGTTACGACTAGTAACTCTGATGTATACCCTTTGTTACGATTTGTAACTCGGAGGTATATCCTTTGTTACGACTTGTAACTCTGAGGTATACCCTTTTGTTACGACAAGTAATTATGAGATATACCCTTTGTTACGACTTGTAACTCTGAGATATACCTTTTGTTACGACTTGTAACCATCAGGTATACCCTTTGTTACGAGTTGTAACTCTGAGGTATATCCTTTGTTGCGACTAGTAATTCTGAGGTATATCCTTTGTTACGACTAGTAACTCGGATGTATACCCTTTGTTACGACTTGTAACTCTGAGGTATACCCTGTACGACTTGTAACTCTGAGGTAAATCTGAGGTGTACCTTTGTTACGACTTGTAACTCTGAGGTATACCCTTTGTTACGACTTGTAACTCTCAGGTATACCGTTTGTTACGACTAGTACTTCTGAGGTATACCCTTTGTTACGACTAGTAACTCGGATGTATACCCTTTGTTACGACTTGTAACTCTGAGGTATACCCGTACTACTTGTAACTCTGATGTATACTCTCTGTTACGACTTGTGACTTTGTTACGACTTGTAACTCTGAGGTATACCCTGTACGACTTGTAACTCTCAGGTATACCCTTTTTTACGACTAGTAATTCTGAGGTATACCCTTTGTTACGACTTGTAACTCGGATGTATACCCTTTGTTACGACTTGTAACTCTGAGGTATACCCTGTACGACTTGTAACTCTGAGGTGTAACCTTTGTTACGACTTGTAACTCTGAGGTATATCCTTTGTTACGACTTATAACTCTGAGGTATACCCTTTGTTACGACTAGTAACTGTGAGGCATACCCTTTGTTACGACTAGTAATTCTGAGGTATGCCCTTTGTTACGACTTGGAACTCTGAGGTATACCCTTTGTTACGACTTGTAACTCTGAGGTATACCCTTTGTTACGACTTGGAACTCTGAGGTATACCCTTTGTTACGACTTGTAACTCTGAGGTATACCGTTTTGTTACGACTTGTAACTTTGAGATATAAGACTGGCCTAGACTTGTCTGAATTGGTATGCTATTTTAGGCCAGTCTTTTTTTTTTTTTAGAATTACCGATCCTCCTACCCTAACATTTGGCAAGACTGAGAAAGGAAAACAAAGATTATGTTTTCAAAAAAGTATTGCCTCCCACCTATTATTTTTATGGTGTTTTACGTCATTTGCAACACATGTAAGGTTAAATATGACGGTCGATTTTTTGTGATGGAGGCAGACCACCTACTTATCCTGGGTAGAACCAGTACTGTACATCTCCCGCCATCCGTAAGAATCGACACTTTCTCACTTACAAGTCGAGTTCCCAGTGGGATTCGAACCCTAAGCGGTGAGAGGCGAATGTTTACAACGCAACGTCTTAACCATTCGGCCACGGAGACGCTCCCCATCAAAAGGTACTGCCATATCTGATTGTTATGGCTTACATGTTTGCGGTAAAACAATTAATTAAAAAATACTTGCCTTATATAGATCATTCGCGTGATTTTGTGAACATGAATATTTTCTCTCGTTATAATTCCTTTCTAGAGGCGTTTTGTTCAGAGTTGAAAAGAGTTGAATAGAAATATTAAAGAGATCGTTATTTTGAAATACTTTATACATTGACTTGTATACTAGTATTTCATATTCAACAATGAAAGTCATGACAATTTAAACATACCTGTGTGTATAATCCTATGGCATGTAAAACCTGATCTACTTTATGCTCCTTGCGTTTTCAAAATAAGTTTACTAACGTTAATAATCAGAAGCGTGCGTCACAACATCGCAAACTAGTGTCGTTTAATGCATCATTGATTTAAACGACACGACAACATTTAGTCAGTATTGTTCTAGTTTCTATTAGCTTTATCGCAAAATTAATAACCGTACAGATGCGGTATTTAGTAATCGAACACAAGCCAACATCCTCGTTTCAAGTATCACTCGACAATCAGAATGAGGGACTGGGTGGTGTTTGAGGTAAAGTCGAGGGGCATGTGTAGTTGAGCCTAAGTGTATTCTTTAATGTTTTAATTAAGACATTGTTTACAAGTGATTACTGACAATGTGTCAACGTGTGTAATCTAGATTATTAATACCAGAGATCTAATAAGTACAGATTGGGTACGTCTTCAAATCTCACATAATCTCACGTGACACAGGATAAAGTTGCAAATCTCGTTCTTCACTTTCTCTTCCTATATTTAAAACAGAAATAAAATAACAATAACACAGGATAGTATTCTCTTTAATATCAGACCAACTGCTAGACCCTCACGGGAAAAATGACACATTCTATACGTTACAATTTTCAGTAAAACTACTACTACAACAACAACAACAACAACAGGAAGTAGCATAAAATAACCCATAATCGGACTTTTTAAATAATATGTGTTGAGATTTTTAGACAATAAAGTAATATTCTGAAAATACTGCATTCTTAACATAATTGTATTTAATTTGAAACCATTTGCATATGCTTCTGTTTAAGAAAGTACAATTTCTATACAGTTGCAAGCAAATACAATATAATTGTTTAAACATGCAATAATTTAAGGTGTATAGTTTGTAGGTAGTGTATAGTGTATTGTTCGAGCTTCTTTTAAAACAAGGCTAATTTTTCTTACTTTAATCTGTATTTCTCACTATGTCATATATGGTAAAGGTGGATGGGATGACGTCAGCATTCCAAGACGGCCGCTTCCATTTAAATTTCCTAGCAAATCTTCAATGGTTCATATCGCCTGATTTTTTACGGTATTTTGAGCATTCATTCACCTTTTTCCAAGTGTTATAAGCCTTTTTTTTTTAAAAAATAAATGTTGTTATATCCCCTTTACAGATAGGACAGACGCACACACGTAACGAAGGGAACTGTCCAACACTTAATTGTGATAGTGTTAGAATGTTGTTATTGGTAAACAGAAAGATATCAGCTAAATGTATTATATATTGCTAAGGTGATTCAAGGGGTTGATGCACTATTTTCAAACAATGTTTATTTTAAACGGCTCAGGAAAACATGAAAAAAACTGAATTATCAAAATGCCGTGAAATGAACTATTGGAATTTTGCAAAGAAACATAAATGGAGGCGGCCATCTTGGAACGATGATGTCATCGCCCCTTTTTACCATATATGGCATACTGACAAAATGTCTTTTAAAGCAAAGAAAATCACTACAAATGAAATTTAAGAATAATATTTAAACATTTTACAACTGTATATTTATTTTTGATCAATTTGCAGTGATCTTCTTTTATTGGCCGCCTTCATTTATGTTCTTTGCAAATGTTCATTAGGTCATATCTCCTTTATTTTTCATGGCATTTTGAATTATTATTTCATCTTTTTTCAAGTTTTTCAGAGCCCTTTTAAATAAATGCCGTATGAAAATAGTGCATCAACCCCTTTAAACAAATCGGAAAAACATGCATTCCGTAACGATTTGTTTTTGTTTCTTACTCCTTTTCCCCCATATACTACAGTGAAGAAAACTGTCTGGTAACGAACAAAACAGAACAGAACAGAACATACATACATAATACATACATAAATGTTCATGCATAATTAGTCCAAGTGATTTTAGACAAAAGAACATTAATTTTGATAAGAGCAATATTAAAATTAAATAACTGATACATGAGGATGAAAATACAAAAGATCTAAACATGGTTCAATTAATCAAGATTGTATTCCTTACAGCTAACGACTGTGCTGTCATTCTGAATTTTGTTAAATATATGGTCTGAGATTACAAGGTAAAATATCCTTTTCCCCCATATATGCTTCATTGGAGAAAACGGTCTGGTAACTCAGAGTTGTTCACTGGGTCAAACACCGATAGCTGAATGACACTTAACATAACGGATGGTCGTCATATTGATTTCTTACTGATTACTTATCGCTGGCCATTTTCCTGTCAAGGTCATCTGGTCGGATAACGTTGTATTTTTTATACAGAGAAACGTGTGTAAAATAAGCATATCTCTATCGCATAGCTTGCGTTTATTTGATTAACCTGATTTAAAGCGTCAACATAGCATACCCATAGCTGGGCAACATTACTGAATATACCCATAGCTGGGCAACATTACTGAATATACCCATAGCTGGGCAACAGTACTGAATATACCCATAGCTGGGCAACAGTACTGAATATACCCATAGCTGGGCAACAGTACTGAATATACCCATAGCTGGGCAACAGTACTGAATATACCCATAGGTGGGCAACAGTACTGAATATACCCATAGCTGGGCAACAGTACTGAATATACCCATAGCTGGGCAACAATACTGAATATACCCATAGCTGGGCAACAATACTGAATAAATAAAAGGTGATGTTGGGGGAAGGAGGCTACTAAATATGTTACTTTATGTATTAAGCTGTGAGAATCATAGCTCTTAGGTTTATTCATTCATTATGTTTAGGCGCTTTAAAATAGAAAATATCATTATTTGTCAATTTTAAGTCGGACCCGTAGACCCCTTTGAAAAGCCTGATGTACTCCCTTTAAAGAGTGGTGAACACATAAATGGGACGAAAGAATTTATTCGCAAAAATCATAGATCCACTGGCATACACAGGGCTAGTGATCGGTGTTGGTTGCAACAACATTGAGAGCGATTCACATGACGAACTGATCGAAAACATGAAATCACTAATATCGACATGCGACCAATATTTACCAGATATTACCGGCACTCCCAAGAATGGGTAACAGGGAATACAACAGAAACATTACGCGATTTAATGGGTCACTTTACTCTCTTGAGAGCCAGACAAGAGACAAAATTAGAGTAATTGCTAATCATAAAATAACGGAGAGAGACGAGGAACTATTTGTTGAAGACGGAAGTCATCTTAATCGTACTGGAATCACAGCACTCGTGCATAATATCAAATCCCACGTTAACCCAGTATTGGGTTTACCTCAATACAATGATTACCAGAAATTGAACAAATTAAATGTTCAAAGGGGACCAATACGCACAAAACAAGACAAAAAAGACTACCAGAGGGCAGACACGTACCGAGAACAATCACAGCAATAGAAAAAGCCCAACAAACAAACCAAAATGTGAAACAAACACTCATGATCTCATAAATCAGTTAACATAGTCTAACAAACTTTAACTTCCACCATACAACATACATATGTATTGGAAGTTTCTGAAACTGTGAACTCGTAAATATTATTGAAGTATAACATACTATATCAGACACATTAGTATAGCGTTAAATGCAAAACACAGGTAGTGATTAATAATGAAAATTATAGAATCAACATTTAAAAATAATCCCAGTATTAAACATTGTTATTCAGATGATATGATGAACACTATTATCAAATGAACAATGAAAACAGTTTACCTGTATCAATATGGTAACAACCATTGAGGTTATATAATGAACAATAGTATAATGAATGAATGCATGGTGTTTTACGGCACGTCGACACATAAACAGGTAATATTGTGCGCAAAAACTGATGAAAGATGAAGAAATGAAGTATTAATTAAAAGTTATTGTAAATAAATAAAGATAAAACTATTAAGAAATTAGGGATGATATGGTAGTAATATAAACTATATATGCAAATCAACAAATGCCCGTCAACGGGTATATAAACAAGTAAATATATATAAGAATACATTATAATGATTTATATAGTCTGATTTATTTATGAAATCTAAAACAAGACTAAAATCTATAGTATCAAATAACTCTTTCATAGTATTGACATTGTAGTACCTTTGACGCTTAGGATAAACGTCTACACATTCCAACAAGATGTGTTTGATCGTTAACGGTGCAAAGCAGGGTATACATTCTGGTAATTGCTCAGCTTGTAATAAATATGAATGAGTATAACATGTATGCCTATCCTGCACCGGGCTAGGACAACTTCTTCCCGACGAATTGGTCTACTAGTTGAACGCCATTCTCCGAGTAACGGTTTAATTGAACGGAGTTTATTGTTAACTGACAATACACAAGCGGCTTGCCAAGAGTTACGAATAAATGTGTTAATACAACTTTTAAAATCAGTATAATGTAATTTAGCATTATATATATTTAAATCTAATGCTTTTTTAGCAGCACTATCAGCTCTATCATTACCACTTTATATATTCCTACATGACTTGGAAGCCAGCAGAAAATAATACCATTATCAACTATAAGAGAATTATACTTTTCTAAAAGCTGAAGCACAACTGGGTTATCATGTTTCATATTACCCAATGTTTGAAGAAATGAAAGGGAATCAGAAAATATTACAAAATGGTCATCATTAGATTCCTGAATATGATTTAAAGCAAGTTCAATTGCCTTAAGTTCAGCTGACAAGATAGAGTGCTTGTCAGGCAGGCGGCTCTTTATGCTGTGTTTGTGAACAACAGCTGCTGCAGTTACCTTATCTCCATCTTTAGTTCATCTGTGTATATATGTTGAAAGTTACTGTATTTCGATTTAATTTCATTAAGTTTGCTTTGAATAGTGTATATTATGTTGAAAGTTACTGTATTTCGATTTAATTTTATTAAATTTGCTTTGAAAGACAGTAGGGTCTGTACTGGATTTGTTACTATTACAAAGATCAAAAATAATTGTTGGTGTTTCCAAAGTCCACGGTGGAATTTGTGGTACTTTGTACCGGCAATCAAATTTAGGTCGAGTGGAGTTCAGTGTCTCTAAATTTTGATTTCATACGAAGACCAAATGGTCGAATGGCCTTCGGTTTTCGATCAAAAAGAGGTTCATAACTAGGATTAAAAACATTATCGAAAGTTGGGTTTGAAGGGTTATATTTTAATTTAATGGCATATTGAAGGGCTTATTTGTCCCGTCTATGAGTGATGGTTCATTAGCTTCAACATATAGACTTTCGGCTGGTGATGTACGAAAGGCACCTAAGGCGCTTCGTAATCCTTGATTATGTACAGGATCGAGCATCTGCAAGTATGACTTGCGTGTCGATCCATATACTATTGAGCCGTAGTCCAGCTTAGATCTGATAAGAGATCTATAAAGTTGTAAAAGGACTTTACGATCCGCTCCCCAATTAGTTGTTTGCAACAACGTTAAGTAAATTAAGAGCTTTAAGGCACTTGACCTTCAAGTATTTAAGGTGTGGTATTGACGTTAATTTACGGTCGAAAATAAAATCAAGGAATTTTATCTCATCCACTACGGTTATTGGTGACCCATCCAGTGTTAGATGAGGGTCTTCATGATGTTTACGTAGTTGACAAAAATGCATACACTAAGTTTTAGATTTAGAAAATTTAAAACCATTTTTATCAGACCAGGCCTGAAGTTTATTGAGACATTGTTGAAGTTGTCTCTCAGTAGTGTTCATGTTTCTTGCACGATAACATATAACAAAGTCGTCAACATATAGAGAGCAATCCACACCAGGATTGATGCATTTAACTATACTGTTAATTTTTATATTAAAAAGGGTGACAGAGAGTATGCTGCCCTGTGGCACACCATCTCCTGTTCATGAATGTCAGATAGGGTTGAACCCATTCGGACACGAAACTGTCTATCATCTAAGAAATTCTCTATAAAAATTGGTAATCGGCCTCTAAGACCAAGGTCATAAAGTTCATTCATGATACCGTAATAGTATAATGAGCATGTTTACCTTACTATTATAATATTGAGCTTATATTGAAAAATTATACACTAACAACGGATTTGTAGTATTTATAAAAGCAGTGTTTACCATAACTTATAATTGACTCGTCATTTGTAGCACTAGTCTTGAAACATTATTATATACAGTAGAATGCATAGTTCTATTGACTCTAGTTACTTCTGAATTATGAACTCTAGTCAAGCCTTTACATGGAGATTAGAATAGGCTAATCATGAAATGTAGACTAATGGTATACCTGTAGTAAAGGAATGTATTAAGATATATTCTTCAATATACTTTTTCATATGTAAAAGGAACTAATTCTTTAATCAACTAAATTACCCAACATAGAGTGTTCATCTATACGTTAGGTAATACGTCTTTTAAATGAATACTTTGTACATGGTGCTCACCAATTATTACCGTATTTATAAACATAATTTAACACTATATTCAACACAGGTATTTTTCCTGAGTCTTGGGCAGAAGGATATATTCATCCCACTACATAAGAATGGTTTTATTAATGACACAGCTAATTATAGAGAAATTACATTATTAAATACGTTGGGTAAACTATTTACGAGTCTATTAAATACTCGTTTAAGCTATTGGGCTGAAAATTACAATGTATATATTGAAGCACAGGCAGGCTTTCGCAGTGGTATGAGTACAACTGACAACATATGTGTTCTTCATGGACTTATTACACATATGTTAAAGAGTGGTAAGGAGATGCATTGTAGATTCATTGATTTTAGCAAAGCATTTGATTATATTGATAGAAACAGTATGTGGTATAAATTAATACAATTGGGTGTAAAAGGTAAAATTTTCAATGTAGTTAAAAGTATGTATAATAGTATTAAGTCACGAGTCAAATACAATAATACGTTAAGCAACGAGTTTTCATGCATGCTCGGAGTGCGTCAAGGATAATGTTTATCTCCTTTACTCAATGTTCTTAAATGATATTGAGGAATATTTCATTTTAAATAAATTTGATGGTATCGAGGTATACATGACAAAACTACTTCTCTTGCTATATGCTGATGATATTGTTATTTTCGCAGAAAGCGCTGAAGGTTTTCAAAAAGAATTTGATCTGATTACTGCGAGAGATGGAAGTTAAAAGTGAATGTTAGAAACACTAAAATAATTGTTTTCAGAATACCTGGATTGTTACCACGTAATTTAAATTTTCTTTTCAATGGTGTACAAATTGAAATTGTGAAATCACTTACTTACCTTGGAATTGTTTTTACCCAAGGCGGTTCTTTCAGTGAAACGCAATTAACGTTAGCGGGTAAAGCACAAAAAGCAATATTCAAACTGAATAAGTATCTCCTAAACAGACATTTCTATATCTCATATACTTGAACTATTTGATAAAGTTATATTGCCCATTTTAAATTATTCTTGTGAGGTGTGTGGTTTCCACAGTACATATTGAAAGAATACATACACTTTATTGCAAACGTATATTGAAAGTAAAACGTACAGCGCAAAATGATTTTGCGTATGGTATTCTGGGCAGGTTTAGCCTATCAATAGCAGATTTTATAGAATTATTAACTATTGGTTAAAGATTGTAAACAGCAGTGAAAACAAATATTGCAAAGTTATTAATAATATTAAAAAACAGATGCTGATATTTACCCAAACAAAGTATCATGGGTAACCCTAGTTCGCGATTTATTAATGTCAATGGGTTTTTACTACGTGTGGCTAAACCAGAATGTCGGAGATGTGGATATTTTCTTAGGTATAATTAAACAATGACTTCATGATAATAAAATACAGTCTTGGCATGAACGTTTAGAAAGTTCATCGAAAGCAATATTTTTTAAAGAAATTGTTAGTTTTGATTTTCAATTATTTCTTAAGTGCATAAACATACCCAACTTTAGAATATCGATGACCAGATTAATTGTCTCATCTCATAGTTTTGTGCTGTTGATTTTGTGAATATTGAGTTCTGCTCAACCCGGGGCTAGAGGGCGTGAGCGATAGCTAGCATATATCACTACCGCTCATGAACAGTCTTAATCAAACCGAGACAGCAATATTTCGTATGTGTCGTGCTCGGCCGTTTCCAAAGTTCCATTATCATACTCTTTTTTTGCTACAGAGACTGGTAGGTTGCGTAGACCTAGAAGTATACCATTAGCAGATAGCATATGTATAATTTGCAACAAACTTGAAGACGGGTTTCATTTCATTTTAGATTGCGACCTGTTTAAAGACATCCAAAAAATATAAAAAAAAATAATTTTGGAATCGACTGAGCATGTTCAAATTAAAAGAACTTTTTTTACAGCAAAAATGAAAAAGAAATTAAAAACTTAAGTGTGTATATTTTTGAAGCATTTGAAATAAGGAAAACGCTAATGAATTTGTTTGATGTAACTGTAATTCCATGTCTTATTTTCTCCTTCTCAGTTGTAATGTTTTGTGTGTAATTTTATTATTTTTTTATTTTCACATAGTCATGTATATTTGTGTGTGGTGGTTTTGTCACGTTTGAAAATGCAAATAGAGCATTTTGTTTGAAACGTATGTGTATGTGCTTATATGGTGACATGGATATGATTATAATATATCAACCACAAAATTGATATATTTATATATGTTTTGTCACATTCTCCGTGAAATTTTAAATGGAAATTATGACGTGTTCATGTGTTTTGTTTCTATTTTTGTTTTCTGTTTTTGTTCTCTAAAAAGAAGTAAAGAGTATAACTGCGTTTATTTTTGCATCTGATATTTGTTAATAGATAGAGATTATTTGACTGCTGGGATCGATTATAGGGAAATCATTCACGAGTGGTAGACGTGTGGTTCTTTTCACGAACGAGCGCGCGCGAGTGAGTGAAAAACAAATCACGTCTACCATCAAGTGAAGGATTACCCAATAATCGACCCCAGCAGTTAAATAATCTATTTATTATATTTTAAATTACGTTTTTCAAACAAATATTCGCTTTATTGAACGTTATCGGCGGATGACGTCGACGTCAGCAACATTTTTTTTGTTGACGTCACGCCTTAACGTCGCAACGTTAGTTATTATTGTGTTCCGACTTAGCAACGTTAGTTATTATTGTGTTCTGAGTTAGTTATTAATATTTAGCGATTATGAATATTCTTGCACTGAGAAATCCCGTTCTTTCACGCATAGAAATAAATGGAGAGAACTGTAAATGGAGAGAACTGTAACTAATGTTGTTATAACTTGTAGTTCAATCCATTTGCGTATGTTATATATAAATATGTATTATCATATGATGTTCATTCTCTGTAACATAAGTAATAAAATATGTTTAAACTAAATGTAATAAATGTATTTATAATATACTTTCCAGTGAAATAGTGGATTTTATGATTAAAATAAAACTTTATATTTTCATTGTTTATATTTCACTCAAAATGACGTCATGCAACTGTGGACGTTGTTTACGTTGTTGACGTTATTGACGTCATTGTTTTGGTGCATTATATTTTTTCTGCTTACATTTCAGGTTGTGAATAGATTCTATATAATAAATAGAATATTTGTTGGTTTGTCGTGAATATAGGATTTATTTTCATCTCGAAATGAGAAAACTCAAATATTTTCACTCGTGCTAAAGAACTTCTCACTTCTCGATAAAAATAAATCCTATATTCACTCAAAACAAGGAAATATCCTCTATATACGGAGCTTGCAACGTCTGTTAAAATGTATATGTATACTATTGTATGATCACATGGGCCTATGGCTTACTGATTTTGAAATAAAGTGCTTCTTCTTCATACCTTAGTATTGTTTCTTAGTATGCTTAATACAGCTTGTTGGAACAAAACAGGATATCATGAACACAAAATACATGATTTGTAAATATTTTTGATTTTTTAGGTTTAGTTGAGACTTGGACCCATGCAGAGTCACCCATTGATATACCAGATTATAAACGATTCTATTTCGTATCTCTAATAACTATTAAATGGCCCTTATTTCGCTTTTCACAGAATGGTATTACTTTCTAAATATCATATATGAGTCTATTAGTAATACACTTAAAATAAATCTTTCACCTCTTCTGTTACACTCTGCGTCATCAATACAAATTCCACGAAATAGCTCTTCATTTCTTAGAACTAAACCATATGTACGCCTTACACCTTTAAAACTTCATTCGGCAACCTCGATTCATGTTCCTTCTAATAATATTACCAGGATTTTTAATAATGGCTCTAAAGTTTCAGTTACTCCTCTAGGAACAACTGTTTTGAGGAAATACCATATAAAGTCTCCTTTCAGAAATCGTTTAGTTCATTCAAGACGCAGGGTGTTTCCCTCATTTAATAAGTGCAATGCTAAGAGGTGCAGTTGTTGCAATTATTTATCTTGCAAGTCCTCCATTAAATCAGCTTTTAATGGTAGATGTTTAATGTATGTCTAGCTTCAAATGTTGATTGACGTACATCTCACGTCATTTATGTTTTGACTTGAAATGCACCACGTTGCGGTATACAATATGTTGGACAAACAGGTCGATCTTTAAAAGTTTGATTTCGTGAAAATACATATAATGCAGGTAATTCTAAAAAGTTAAAAAATTACTTGTACAAACACTTTCGTCAATCAGGTCATACTTCTAGTAATGTTACTGTTCAACCTGTGGAATATATAATGTATGATAATGATGCTTCTAAAAAACTGTAAAATAAAAGCTAGATATATAGCAGAAGTTAATTGGATGAACAACTTACAGACACCATATTCACTCGGCCTTAATGACAATATTTATCAACAAGGAAATATTTCAAAAGATCCTAATATTGAAATTGTTTCTATATTTTCTATTCTAAAGCGTAACTCTAGGTCTCATGGTCGATCATACGTCAATCGCGTGTAATTATTTCAGTCGTTTACATACTATTTTTAAACAGTATGGAAAGCACTCTATGCTTGCTGTCACGGCTTACCTCTCTGTCCATTTCTTCACTTAAGTTGACCGACGAGGAATCAGACAAAATATTCATTCGTACAGATCCCTTGTATAACACTGCTTCCATATTTCAAAGCTACACACAACATGTTCTCCGACCCCATATTGACAAGGAGTCTGATCACGTCAGGCATTTTCTAAAAATACTATATCTTAATAAACGTATTGATTTAATTGACATTCCTAGTACTTTTCGAGATAATCATGTAGTTGATTCTATCCCTTAAATATTTCAAAAATTCAGAAATTCCTGAAATTTGTTATACGTATAAAAAAACGTATTAGATATATTATTTTCAGTTACAACAAAATAGTTTCTGACCTTGATATATTAAACAAGAGATGTTTGTAAAACATATATGCCCCCCCTTCAAAGACCATGACACAAACATTCCCGCCAAGATTCGAGTGCCAGCTGTTCTTGAGTTATCGCATAGGCAAGCAAATTTTAGTGATTTTTTACACGTTTTGTTACCATGGGAACCACATTTCTTATGTGACAGGGTCTTGCCAAGGTGCTTTAAGCACAGCAGCTCCGCTGTGTCTGATTTCCAAATACCTATGGTGACTACAAAGCTGCCGTTGTGCTTTGATCTTATCAGACAGCCTCTGATTTTGAACAGATAAACTGTTTGTCTGGTAATTAGGTCAGGGCTATGCATCACAGTAGCATGCAGGCTGACCTGTCACACTGGACAGTCATGTAATCAACACCTCCGGATCATGATAACATCTATATAGCAACCTTCTTTGATTGTGTAACAAACATCCTGGCTTCCTTTGGAAAACATTGCACAATCAATTATGCTCTGCTGGTGTAATTGGTGCTGTTTTTACATATATCAGTAGGAACGCCAGCCCTATGGCGTAGGAATATTTATCAAACAAGGTCACGTGATAAAATCGATAACAAAATGACATTATTGGGAAAATTGTCACTGGTCAGATTTATTCACCTCTTATCTATAAACTGTGATTATGACAAAACACAATCACAGATCGTTGTTAAAGTAATAATATTCACAAACTACATAGGTCGAACATAATTGGTGTACACTTCGTGTAATTCCCATTAATAGTTAAAGGAATTTTTCAAAGGGATGAATTTAGGTTGTTTTAAGGTTTAAATTGCCAACAATGCGCTTTTAAATCAAAATCGATTTATCTCGTCATTTTAGAAGCGAGAATAAAAACAAATGCATGTACGCATAGATAAATCTTTCCTCTGTCCATATGCAAAATTTGAATGAAATCGGAGTAAACGTGGGAGTAACGGTATTACAGCGAGTTTTCGGTGAAGGTCGAACATATAGACACATGATAGAAGATTAAGTGGATAAAAAAACTAGACACAAAATTTCCCAGAGGCTGCAACATCAAGATAAACTATTAACTCACAGGAATTAGTGAAAAACACAATTTAATTTTATATAACTATTTATAAAGATGAATTTATAGAGTACTCTTTAAAGAATACCGAGAGACAATTTTAAATTGAATTCATTACTTCTATGAATATTTAGTGTATAGTGTTCATGAAATCGGTTTGTGTTAAAGTAGAAGGAGTGTTACGGAAACGACGTCACGTCATTTGCCTAACAGTCACACAGGAAATGACGTGACGTCGTTATGGTATATTTTTCATCATAACGTCAGCCATTTAAACAACAAGATGGATTTTACTTAAAAGTTGGTATTTCTGTGCTTTTTCTTGAAAAAGAACAAGTGTTCGAAAATTTGAAGAAGAGTTACTATTTATATTAATATATATATATATATATATTTATATATATATTATTAATTTATATTTATTTGTATGGTCCCAGAACGCAAGTCATACTCACTACTACTGAAAGTAAAATACTTAATATAACATGTGCGGGTGTGTTACGATCCTGTGGTATTTGAAAACAGACATATTAAAACATTTCCCCTAAAAATAT